>JBBPDB010000007.1:14770058-14785059 GCA_037974465.1 Brachypetersius altus | reverse complement strand
CTTGTCACCTGTGGCTAGTTCTGGTCCTGTCATCCCTTACACCTGATGTATGCTCCTGTGTGATTACCTCCTGTCTCCTGTTGGTTCATGCCCCTGTCTGTTTTGTTTAAAGGTGTGCACCGTGTCTTGTGAAGACACGGTGGTATTGTATTGTCTGCGTTGCTGTCATTCTATGTCAGCCCCTCTCCCTTGTTGTGTTGGGGGTACTCCTGTTATGTTTATGCTATTCTTTGTATGGCCCTCAAGCCAGTATGAGTTCTGTAAATAAAAGTCTCAAGTGCAACACGGCGGTTTCCTCTGGTGCTCACTCCACACTCACAAGTGAACAGGAGGGGATCGTGACAGGAGGGCTGTTCCTTGTTCTACATTTGTTTGGAGAACTGCATGAGACGTCTTCATGTTTACACTGTAGGTGATATGAGTATACAGCCTTAAAACATTGAAGAACATGCTGAAATGTGTGGTTCATTTTATCACCCTGTGCAAAGCTGAAGCCAACTTTCTAGAACATTGTAGAAAGCCTCTGTGGTCATTTTAATGAAAGAAATACAAATAATACATATTCATAAGCACATACTGGGGGGAAGGTGCCCCCAATTACAACGGCACAGTGACAGAAACATATAACAATAATATAATATGAAATGTGATATACTGTAGTGGTATAGTAGGCCAGCAGCACACAAAGAGTAGCAGAACTTGATTAGTCATAACCAGTCAGAATGTAAATACACGACTGAAATGACAGTTTGGATGCATCAGTAAAAGTATTTTTATTAAAGCTTGAGGGCAGCTAAAATGACCTGCAGTTACTGGCTACAGAACATGACAGATATATTGTTCCCTCAACATTTAACATTAAACAGTTTGCACATGTTTTCGAAGATCTCAGTTAGGCCAACTATGGAGTATGGAGTATGCCAGCCAGGACATCCACTATCACATAGAAGAGAAGAGGGCTCGTTTATGCTTCCTCCTCTTGGGTTGTCATCCACTGGCCACTAGGGTTCACAATCATTAATGTTTAAACAGTTGTACTAAATAAGAACCACTGAAATTAAATTGCATAGGATATATAGTCAACCTTTTTGAAACTGAAAGCTACTTCACAGGTACTGAGCCATACAAAGAGATACCAGTTTGATACACTAGAACAGAGTTTACCTAAACTTATCTAAACATCACATATAATAAACATGTTTTAAATTCTTTTTTCAGATATAGTCATTTTCAAATCTACATAAATGCAGTTTTTAGTTGAAAAAAAGTTACTAATGCCAACATTTCTCAAGTTTCAGTCTAACGTGGATTATTCTGAGAACTGAACTGTATTACAGCCACCACCAGTGTTTTTGCTTGCCGCACACTGCTAATGCTAACCACTAATGCTATTGTTTTTTAAGCAATACAATTTTTTGTATTGTATTGATTTTTTTGATTATGACTATTTATTAACATTTGCATTTTCTTTAAGGATAATGCATTAAACTGAGTTTAACACAGAGTTAAAGTGATCTGGGACCATATTTTGGGGCACATTTTTAGGGTTTAAACTAGTGCTGGGCCGTTAACGGCGTTAAAAAAAAAAAAGTATCGCCGCAAATGCAGGGGATTACTGTACATTTATTAAACTCTTGTCATGACTCAGACTTCAATAACTCTGGCTACGATGTCATGAATGTTTGTTTTACCACATGCCTTGTTCTACGCCTTGTCATTTTTTCAATGACAGCTGCATTGTGTCGGATCTGTCTCACATCACAAACAAATTTTACAACAGCACAGTAGAGAAAATTGAACAGCATTAATTGATCATTGATCATTGCTCTTTTGAGATGATCTGCTTATATGAGCTATCTAGAATGTATATAGCTGATAATGGTTAAATCTAAAATGGTTAACAAAACTGTACAACATTTGTGTTACCAGACAGAACTCTGTGGTGTTATTTAATAATCAAGGTTCAGAAGAAAATAATTAGCAATACTGAAGCATTGTTTTCTATACAATTTCCTGCAAATTAATTAGACTTATCATTGATTTTCTTCTTTTTTAAATTTATTTTTTTAAGGAGAGCTTAGTAATTTGAGCTACAAAATATCCTAATTCCCATTTTATATAACAGCAAACTTTTTTTGTCTTAGTGATTTGTATTTCTGCTGTCTCCGTGATTTGTAAAATGCTATCCAAATGAACTGGAAATAAAATTCTTATGAGATTGAATAAATTAAGAAAACATTGTCTAGGAAGTAGTTGCATAGTATTTGTTTTTTATTACAAGTGATCAATCACTCTTTATATAAGATTGTACATTAAGGGCCTTAATTCAGCTTTTTATCTACTAAACAGTTAATGATGATATCTATTTAAGTCTACTATTTTTTCTTTTTTTACAAAAAGGTCACAACAAAGTCTAGTAAGAACACTCAAATAAAACTATTTGACCTGCCATGAGAATAGATGTATGTGGAATACAGGAATGTTATGGGAAGTATTTTCTTTGAAACCCTTCCCACCGCTTCAAGCTAAGGATTGATCGTGCTGGAAACATTGTGCCCAGAATATTTGCAACTGCCAACATGTGCATGCCACATTGTTACTCATATGACCAGACAGGAATACTTGTTACAGTTTCACACACCAGCTTCCAGGTGTCCCGTGTCATTGCCCAAGCAAAGAAGAATATTGGACCTCTTACTAAAATGTAAAAAGAACTATATATAATTTAGAGCAGTTGTCGATTTGTCATAATATTTTATCTTGTATGTATTTTATGTACTTGTAATGCATTTATTAATATAATAACAGTGTAAACACAAACAATACATATATATATATGCATATATTATTCATTTCAACTTTTGGATGGATATTGTTTATTGTATAATTTATAAGATCATTAGATCTTGAATGTTATTATTTGTACCTACCAGATTGTGAACATTCTCATAAATATGAAAAAAAGAAAGCCTGTTTCCCAGCAGTTCTGCTGTGTCATAATTTTAGATAATAAATAATAGCAGGCAGAACTGCAAGATCACCGGAACATGTAGAGCTTGCTGGAGAATTCTTTTGCCAGGTTCATAAACAAAACAAAAGAGGAGTCTGGGTCCATTGTAAACAAAGTGTCTAGTGTCAAGTATCTAAAAAGTGAAATTTCATGCCATAAAATGATAATTAAATCGTTAAACTCTACAGTTTCTGTTTACACCTGCCCCTCGATGTGTCTGCTGCTATAAGTTCAGCTGAGCTGTAAGTACATTCTGGCAGTGCTCAGTGGTTCCCACCAAGCCATATGATATTCTTCTTTCACACTCATAACATTAGGGCTTTTAGTCCAGTAAATATTACTGCAGAGAAAACGACCCCTGCACCTCAGTGTCTCTCAACTTTTCCATCTGCTGAACCTTTTTAAACATGACTGCACTACTTCACCCTTTGTTACTTTACTAGGGTGAAGCTCTTTGGTTTTTGTTTGTTTGATTGTTGTTTCTATTTGTTTATTTATTTATTTTATTCCAGGAGTGAAAGACCAGATGATCTACCTTCTTGACAAGATAGAATTAATGCAGTTAGATAATGCATTTCAGCTGGTGATACACACACTAGAAAGACTCAAAAGGCAATTAGTCAAAGAGGATTTGAGTTCCATATGCGATTGTCAGTAACAAAAGAGAATCTTCGATTTGCCAGCCTTGCGTATTTCTTTTCTTCAGTCCGCACCATTGTGTCAGACGTTGAAACATTCAGTGTGTTGTTTCCAGACTATTTGAAACACGTGTGAGTGATATATTATGTTTCAAAAGAAATATCAGTCAGAAATCAGTTTAATTTTATTAGCTCTATCAGATCAGAATACTTCTCAGAAATGTGATGAAGAGCCTTTAAAAATTGAGTTAAGACACATTTTGCAATTTTTTTGCCAAAGTGAAAAAAAGATAGTGGTTAAGCAGAGCTGAATGAGTTGCTCGTCAAATATCAAGCAACTCTGTGGCTTTATCTAGAAGTTGTATGCACAAACAGGTAGTAATACATTATGGGAAAGTTTTCCTTCCATAGAATGAAAGAAAACAAAACAGTCTCACTTTTCTATACTCTATTTTCTCTTCAGGGTAATAATAGTAGTAGATTCTATTTTCTATTCAGGGTGAATATTAGCTAAATGTACTGTGATGTGCATACAACCAAAAATTGTGTTTGGAAGTATGGGCTGGTATTGCTGCATATCATATTCGCATATGGATTCAGCAAAACGTGTATCATGTTATTTGTATGCGAATGTAGTAATATTAGCTCTCCTAGCAAACTGTTAAGCTTAATGATTTAATTTTTCTAAAAAAGTTCCAGACCTTGACTTGGACAGAGTATCTCTGAGCTCAGATGTTTTTGTAGCTGAGCTCTTTCCTGTAGTGAGAGGTGCTCAATTACCTGGAAAGCTAACAAGAGGAGCAATTTATGTCTTAGGCAAAACCTCCACTGGCATGAAGTCTTTGGATTTAGACACGGTCTGTGCCCTGTTTCACCAGTAATACTAACCTCAGGGAGGCAAAGGCAATCTAAGGTGAAGGTGGAGGCCCTGAATAGCGATGCCATAAAGCAGCAGAAGTGTCTGGCTTTTGTGCAAGAGGATGATCTATATTTGTTAGTGGAATATAAAACAATAGTTCTGGGAGGGGTGTGCCAACTTGATGAAGGCCTAGACAACAATCAGGTATCAGAAAGAGTCCATTGATCATAAACAGAGACACACAAAGGAGTGGTGAAATATCAAGTTGGACACAGAATGAAATTCATTCCTTTAGCATCTGCATTATTAATAATCCAAATTCCTCCGCTTATCCAGAAAGAAAAGTTCACGGCTGTTATCCAAAGTAATGGTTTATGAGTTTATTGATTCCACTATGTGTTCACCTTTGACCCCTCAAGATACTAATAAAAAGTTTACTGCATTATTTACAGCTGTCCAAAGCATTTTGACCAAATCACCATTAGTATAAATGTAAAGCAGTCTGCAAAGAGCTCAGCTGCAGAAATGGGTAAAGCACATGGGCTTATCCAGATAGGAGAGCAAGGGGAGGTGTTCTTGCTTCCCTGTACAATATCAACAAAGATCCAGGCTGGTTGGACTCCCACTCATGCGTGGCTCTGTATGAAATCCTCACCACACTAGAGACGTCTGAGGGCTTCTTTTCAAGAGATCGAACAGGGAATCTTAACGCTTGTCAGGTGTTTCGGAAGACAGCTCTGGTCTGATAAATATTTATAGAGTATAGCTAATGTGGCATTAAAATCGGAATGCCAGAAAATAAAGAAAGCGTGGAATAAATGTTTGCATGTACACTTTAAAACCTCTTAAATGGTGGACCATATTTAGCTCAAGCAATGAACCCAACTAATACCGTTTTGCAGTAGTGAAGGTGTGCGTTACTGGTCATCTACACAAACAGCACCCCTCTGGTACGAAACATTAACATTGCAATGCGAGTCATTGCAAGTGAAACACACTTAGAAAATATTACCCTAAGCTTTGTTTTTTCAGTTCCTTAAGTCTCAAGTGGTGGAAACGTGATATTTCAAACAGGATGAGCAATTAACAGCACTTTCACTGCTTGTGCGTGTGTTTGCATTATAATGACATCACTTAATAGAGTCCTTGATGGGACAACAGCTCTGCAGCTTTTAACATTTCCCGAATGTTTTTCTTTCTGGTAAAGACATTTTTTTGTGTGAAGATCTGCAACACATCCTTTTAAAGCCATATATTGCAAAACCCCAATATCCATGCTACCAAGAAGATAATTCATTCAACAGTGCCATGATCCCAGATTTCACAAGAAGTAAGAAGTAAAAAGTAAAACGATGGTTATTGTGCATTTTATTTTGAAGACGTGTTTATTTTCTGATTTACTTTAATAGCTTTATTCATGTCTCAAATGTTACTTAAAAAAGTACTTTCACCTTTTTATTCGTACCTCCATAATGGTCTATTTAATTTTCCACTTTGCATATCACGTTTCCATCACTTGAGACTTAAGGAACCGAAAAAACGAAGTATAGGGTAATATTTCCTAAGTGTGTTTCACTTGGAATGGCTCGCATTGCAATCATTCAATTATACATGTTTCCAAGGGTCTTGAAGTGCATTTATTAAAACAACAGAATCTCCCTTCTCTAGCCCTCAAACTAAAGTTTTTTTTTTTTTTTAATATTTCTGAACGATTTGACAATTGAGTGTTGACATATGAAATATTTCTTACATTTTTTACAGACATATAAATGCATATAAAGCATTCCTATAAGACTTTACTGACAGACTATCATATGTTTCTTTTTCTTTTATTTTACTGATAAAGACAATGGCAGCACAGAATGCACTTTTTAAGAGAAGGTTATAATTCATGTATATATGTATATATGCTCCAAGGAAGGGCACACATAGGAACTGAGTCACACATGGGAAAAGATAGTTGACCAATCAGATCTGATCCCACAGATATAGCTATAGCACACCACAGATATAGCTATGATGACCCTTTTCCACATTAATAAGCATCTACAGTCGAGTATCTGTGAGACAGGTTGGACAAACTAACACAATCCACGAAGGCCCCAGTTCATAACTTAAAGAACTCACTGCCAGATATACCACCACACCTTCAGAGGTCATACCTCAATGGATCAGTGCTGGTTTAGTGGCATGAGGGGGATCTTCTCAGCATTATTTAGGTGGTTTTAATGTGTATATATTTGATATTTCAGCTGGAAGTTTGAGAGATTTTTTCCATCACTATTGAGCATTTCCTGCATAGGCAAATTACCGAGTCCTGTCATTTATTTATCCTAATTTTAATTGAGCCCCTTCCACAGATTTTCTGGAAGTTACCATGCTGTCATGCATGAACAGCACAAAATCCTCTCTCTGTATTTAACCCATTCACCAAGTCAAGCAGTTAGCAGCCAGGCACACAACGCCGGGGAGCAGTGAGTTGGGACGGTACATCGTGTAGCTTTTCAAATTAGAAACTAATGAAAATGACACTAGGAACCTGATTCTTTCTTTATAAAGCCTAACTTTTTATTCATGACTTAAAAATGGGTCAGAAATAGAATGAATATAGGGCTTAGCAGCAAATGTGAATATAATGCCAGGGAATGTAAACTTGAGGCACAAGTTGGTTTAAAAAGAACTTAAGGTTGATTATGAATTTTGATTTCGCTAGAGCTGTTTTGCATATTTAAATATTAATTTATTATAATATTAAAAATGTTATCCACAACTTCTACGATTTCAGAACTGTTTATGGACCACCAGGGAGGGACATCACTAGGTTTGAAAGACAAGGGGGCTTAGCCCCCAGGGTTGTAGGAATGAATTAGCGTGTATAGAGGGCTGAAAACTTTTCACCAAACCTTTCCTTTCACTTAAGGAAACAAGTAAAGTTAAGCAGTGAACAGTTATGGACACTCATAGTATTGTTCTGTTGAACTGAGTACAAATGGCGCTACCAGAGAAATATTACTAAACGGGCTCCGGTTGTTTCTCGCTAACAAGCAGCACCATGTAGCTTCTCCTGGGTCCTAATGCTAATACAACAACTTCAACAGCCAGTACATCATTTTAATTCAATAACGATAGCTAGACTTATTCATAGTCTTGTTTCTATTTGTAAAGCTCAGTGATATCTTGTATGAAATGTATGGATAAATAATATAAAAATAGTATAATAAGACTATATTTTTAGGGGGGCTTGGGATCATTTTGGCCTCAGCCACCCCCCCAAATAGACCTAACGATGTCCATGTGGACCACTATTTGCTGATAATGCAGACAGAGATATCATATTTTAGCCTTCAAGAGCTTCAAGGGAGTACACTGCCATTTTTATGACACCTTCAAGTGACAGATCACACTATACGCTAAAGTGAGTGCCAAAAGTTATTACATATAGCTGCACTTGTTTCAGAAATGGTGACTGAATACAAATACTGAAGAATTAGTGGAGGTATATTTGGTAACTAACATATGAAATATTTAACACCTGCAAAATCAGCGAGATGTTTGGGTGAGGCTTGATGGTGAACACGATGTTTGACATGGCTTTACTTGGCTTTGTATGTAACTCTTTTTTTATATAACAAGAGACTTTCTACATGCCTAAAAACAAAGAATGCTTTCAGGTTTTGATTGGTAGCAGGCATCTCCCAGATGGTTACTAAGCAGAATACCGTATGTCTTCATTTTGAACTGTTGCATTTGGAAGCCATAAATGTGCTTCAAAATTTCATGGGATGAATGCCGATCTTTTAAGACAGCTGTGCACTTTACAACATATCAGCAAATCATTAAAAAGACATTGATAATTACACTGCAGCACCACCCTCAACTGCATGCAGCTTGGCCTGTACACCTAGTCACGACATTTTAACATTATTGCATCAGCCAAAACACCCAGTTTCCAAAAAACCAACTGCATAGGACTCCCAATACCATACCCCAATGGCTTGAACAATGCCATAGTAGCTAACACTGGTCTTGGTATTGTTGCCTTAAACATAAACACAAATACTAAACTTCTTTTTTGTCATGTTATCATATCCATCATCTGTGTCAGACACAATTAGTGCTCCACCAGACCTCCGACTTTTAACATTAGCCATGAGCTTATCTCACAGACCTCTGCTTGATCCAAGTGCCTCTGTTTAATCTCAGTTATATCATAAGTCTATTGTCCAGAGGACAATGAGGTCTGCTCTTGAGTTTCTTTTTCATGACCTTTCATCAGGTTCTCACCTTCAGCTTGCTTATTAGAAGTCTGGACAAACACATCTATGTCTGTTGTAAAAGTATAAATATATAAATCCTTTTATAAATCAGTATTCAAAGAAATTCAGTGCCAGAGATGCTGTTTTTTTGTTTTGAAATATGGATTGTTGCCATAACAACTTTTATTTAGTATGTGACATTGTTCAAATTATTAAATGGGGAAAATATACTTTTTTATTGTTATGAACCATAATTATATTAACATGTCATATCCCCTGATGAAGACATAAGACGTATTAGAGAATGGCATGAGGAGCATTTTGTCTGGGTTATCTGAACTCTCTAAGCTTGTTTAAGCTTGTTTAAACAGTAAAGAGAGCTTTCTTAAATAAACTTCCAGAATGCCAACTACACATATTTTGATTTGTAGAGTTTTATGTGAAGAGTGTCAGAGAAGAATACCACGCACTGGAGGTCTAGCAAGGAAAAGTAATGTGTTTACAAAAGTTGTTTCTCCCCAGTCTTTGTACCAGTGTGTTCTAAGAGTGTGAAATGGCTTGGGCAAGAGCTATAAATCCCCATGTGTTTGATCCCAGGCTTGATTGCGTAAAACAGTGTATAGATTAGCCCCCATGGCAGGCATAAATAAATTAGGAAAGTAGATATAAACAAAGTGAAAGAATTCTACTGGAACACAAATGACACAATGCCGGTTAAGCACTGATCTTTCACCAGGAACTTCTCACCTCACACAGATGAAAACGGCAGCAAAGACTCAAAGGGTATTTTAATCAATTCAAATCAAGTTTTTTATTAGAACAAAGCATTTCATTGTACGCTTCATTTTTTATACCAAAAATATGGTTAAGCAATAGAGTTAAGAAATGAAGAGTGATCATGGTTTTTGTAAGAGGTGTTAAAGTCATGTTCCTTTAAATAAGGGGTTATTCAAAAATTATTTAAGTAAAAGCACAAGACATATACACAACCAGTTTGACTGTTTAGATGGTTCTTTGCATAATTCTTCTGATGGACACATTGTTGCTGCTGGAGCAAAACCATGTACACTAAGGCAAAAATTATCCCAATTTATTATATAAGTTTTTGTAGCTGGTTGCTGGTATTTTCAAATGAGGCAAGGTTTTGATTTGACATTCCATATTTAAAATATTTTTTAAAATAGCAACAGTAGGGCTTCCATTATTGTCAGTCAGATCTCCCTTTGTGGTAGTTTATAGAAGCCATTTAGCTGAGAGTGCGGTCTCAGCGATTTACTGGCCACCCGGGTTGCCCCCCCAAACTGTCAATCCTTAAAGAAGTTTGAAAGGCAATCCTCATCGTGTCAATCACATGCAGAAATTACAATATATAACATTCCAATCTAATATTATAGTACAATATAATATTAATGTAACATTCAGAACAAATTAAAATTAGGGTCCAATTATAAGGAGGTCCAATTATGTCTTTTTATATTTGTGTACTTTTCGCTAAAAAGAGCATGAAAACCAAACCAAACAGGAGCAAAATTTGAATTAAAGAAATGATGTTCTTAGGTAGTCCTACTGCTTAAACTGAATGGAGAAAGAACTCAAAAAGCTAACTTGCTGTGAGAAATACGGTCCGTCACAGCCAACGGTAACGACACGTGAAACCATCAGAGCAAAAACAACAGAAAAGTTACATTTAGAACGTCCAACATAATGTGCTCCACATGTTGTGATCAAGGCAAGCTATCTTCTATCAAGCTGATTCAGCATGCTGGAGTGACACGGCAGAGTTTTTTCATTCAAACTGTAAATGAAAGTGGCCTAAATACCAAATAACTGTTTTTTTGTTTTTTTTGTTGTTTATACACATAAACCAAAACCTGGTCCTTGACCAGAAGTGGTGCTTTTCTGTTGTTACGTCTCCCAGCTGAAAACCACATTTTCCAGTGTTTAACTTTTTCTCCGTATGCAGGTTTTACTCCACAGCATTGCCACCAATTAACATATTTTATTTCACAGAACATCATAGAATTGCACATTGAAAACCTCGTACAGAAATGCAGATTCTGCATGCGTCAGATAAATACAGAAAAATAGGATCAAGTATACCAAAAAAAAAGTACCAACTACTGATGCTGCTAAAATATATTAAACCCAGCTTGTTAATGTTAACTAGCACTGAACAAATGTTATTTTAGATCAGAAGATGTGGGCTCACATAAAATCTGTTACCCATGAACTCATAAAATATGATCTTCTTTTAAGATGCTACAAACAGACTTACACAATGTACCCGGCTAATGGACATGCATTACAACATATTAGGACTGGAGACGCTGTTGAAAAGTTAATACAAAATAAACAATTTTTTGTAAGTAAAGCTTTTTTCATTGTCTGTCTGAACCAGGAACAGATGTAAAATCTGGCTGATGAATTGAAACCATGTGAAACAACTCTCGCAGTCTTGCTTCAATAAATATACCTTTCAACACGTTAAGTGTGAGCTAGGCAGAAAAAGGCAGCATAAAGTTAGCTGGAGTTACAGGCTTAATGCATGGTTTATCAGCTTTATCAGCAATATTCTGAGATGATAGGGGGTTTATTAAGGAAGTTTGTATTTCATGTTTTCACTACAACAGTTCACTGCTTTAGAAAGGTTATTTCGGCAGATAGATGGAAGAAACTTGAGGCATACAGATGCTGAACTAGACATATCCTCAGTTTCTTCGCTTTCTTTTTTTCTAAAGTTAAATTCATTACTTTCCAGTGTTTTCATCTGCAATAAATTATATGTTCATTGAAGATTAGCGCAGTTAATGATCTAGAATTCAAACTAACCAAGTAACATATTTCTTGCCTTTCCCTGCAAATTCACACGCATACATGTACTCACCTAGACGTAACTCAGTCACCACTGGGAGTCTAAGTGTGAGTTCATCTCTTGGCAAGTCCACTCTCAGTCCAAACACTGAGTTCATCCTTGATTGTTCCAGCAGGACTCTGCTAGCACTAAACATTTTATTACTTGGCTAAGAGAAACTGAAATATGGTAATGATGTCCTTGGTTGGGAAGATTAGACCAGAAACAGTAGCTTCTCATTTGTGGTTGCAAACTCAACACAGCGAAGGCACAGATTTATGGTGCATTTAACACAGGCTATTATTACAAAATGAAGAATTAACAATAACACGAAACAAAATAAATTCCTTAATTATCTTTTAAATAGGCTTTTTCCCCATAAGTGTTCCATTAACATTACTATGTCTGATTCCCATAAGAAGAAAAGGACAGTCTTTTAAAGTGTTGGTAGCAGCTTTGTTTGAATTTTATTAGGCTTCTCTCAAGACCACATTCTTGAAGGCCATGGTCCTGTCTTAAAAGTAAGATTTCTTGCATGTTCAGCTAGTTTGATTTAACCTCACATTTTCTGTTTTACAATGGTGGATCACTTTTTACTAGATCACCACGACAATGTATGCTGTACGAAGCCAGGTTTAGATCATAAACAGCTCTTGAATGAGCATCAGGCCAACAAAGGACTATTGGAGGTGGATAACCCCAGTCACCCCCAGCTCTAAAACTGACTCTATTTGTATTGTTTTTGTTTTTTCATTACTTTTTTATGAAAACACCAACCGAACTTAACACTGTTTTCAGAATGAAAGGAAAGGGAAGAAAAGAAAAGGAAAGAAATAGCACAAAAATACTTTGCATTATAAATGCTTTGCATTATACCTACTTAGAAAATATAATCTGCATTATAGCTCATTAAGGATTTTCACTTCCGCTATAAAATTGCCATATTATAAATACAAGACTTTTCCCAGGCACTTCTGTATTTATTTAGCTTCCACTGTCCTCTTTTTTGAAAGCTGGTCCAGATAGCAGTGACATATGTAGTCGTCTGATAGTTACTCTAAATACCTACTCTGTTAGCCATAGACTGCCAAACATTTAGCGGTGATTAAGTACAGAGGCCTTCTACTGTTAGTCTCCATAGAGACTCTCTTTTTCACTCTTCGCGTAGACCAGAGGAGGATGGGTTCACCTTTTGATTCTTAGTTCCTCCTGAGGTTTCTCCCTCCAACTTTAAGAAGTTCTTCCTTGCCTCTGTTGCCTTTGGATCGCTCACTAGGGGCTCAGACCTGGATTCTGTAAAGCTGTTTTGTGACAACATCGTTTGAAAAAAGTACTATGAATACAAAATTGAAATGAATCAAACTGAATAAAGGGCTAAGTGATATACTGTACTGACGCATCACGGCTTCTACATTTGATGTAGTACATGACTATATTGCAAACATGAAATTCAAAATGTCACTTACTTTTTTAGCTTGGTGTTAAAAGCTGATGTGTGCAACTACCTGGCCTGAATTAGTACTGTTTTGTTACATTTAACTTGCTTGTGATTTTCCCCTTTTTGTGTTTAAATGGTTTTAATAGAAACCATCAGTATAAGCAAGAATGTTTCAGTAGAGGTGGATAATACAGGGACTATTAGAATCATTATATTGGTGTTATTTTATGCATCAAAGAGTTAAATTGAGTTTCTTTAGAAAAGTTTCCAAAATTATGAGATATATATTGTGTATCACAATATAGCCTAAAAATTATTTTACAAAATATTGTTTATCAAACTAATGTGACTTGATCAGAAAGTTAAAATGCGTTTAATTTATGTGGCTTTGTCTGATCAGATAATGATGCCTGATTGAATGCAATGCTCATCATTGTAGCTAATGAAGATTACAAAAGAATATAGCTGGTTTGTGGGAAACCAGTGCAGGGAACTCAAGTGCATACCAAAATGCATAGATCTGTGCTGAATGAAACCTCTAACTGCTCGCTTTGAAACTGCATACTTGGCTCATGTTTAGTAAGATTCCAGTTCACAGAAACGGGATATACAGACTGTTTTGCTGCAGTCTTTTATGTGTATGAGTGTGTACGGAGTAAGGCAAACTGGTGTAAGAAAAATACTGTTGTGAAATGATTTACTTGGTAGATTTTGTTCTTCTCAGACTATTGTGTGTAAGGTTCTCAACCCAGCTCTCAGAAGAGTTTAGTTCATGTGATTCAGTTTTTAAGATTATTCAGTGACATTTGTTTTCTTACGTTAGTAAGAAAAAAGATTTTAAGGCCTTTGGAAGTGTTACATAACTAATAATGGTAATATTACAATTTGCAGACAGCAAAGATTGGGCTTGCTCAACCCGTGCTATTACATAATAAAACCCGTTAAGAAAGTAATGAATTGATTAGCCATATCCCGCTCCTGACGGATCAGTAATGGGCTTGCTCCTCTGCTCTTATGGTGGGTGCTAGTCATTGCTGTAAAGCCTGGCTTAAATGGTTCTATGTTTTGCTTTTGTTGTTAGGTTTTTTTTTGTCTTAATCATTTACATTTACGTTTACTAGCACTTGGCAAACATCCTTATCCAGAGCAACGGACATGGGTTCTCTGTAGTCCACAAGAAAACATGTCCTTCAAACTAATAAGCCTTGATTCAAAATTAGGAGCTGCTAATAAAGAGTCGAGCAGAAGTAGAGATAGAGTTAGTACTCCATCAGACCACACATTGGAGATCTTTTCGTTGTGAATTATTGTTGGTTAGTTTATAATATAAACATGTATTTGTTATCCTAAGTGCTCAGTCAAGAGGTGGGTCTTCATTTGGCATTTGAAGACAGCGAGCGTTTCAGTAGTTCTGAAGGTCAGTGGAAGTTCAGTGCCAAAGCTGAGAAAAGTCTTGATGCATGTCTTTGAAACCATTGAGAAGAGTTTGGTCAAGTGAAGCTGTGCTTGGTGCTCTAAGAGGGTAAGGTGAGGCCCGTGGCCAGGTGCTGAGAGGTAAGGTGGAGCAGGACCAATTTTGACCGGGGCTTTTTTGGCTGTAAGCGGTCACACTTTATTATCAGATGCCCACTTTGTACATAATTAACTTTTAACTAAATATCTATGAAATGCAGCTGAATTGCTAACCCTTCCCTGCTAAACCTAAGTCCAAGACCTCAGTCTAATCTTAGCCCTTCTGAAAATAATGAGTTTCAAATAGTTTGTTAACAATTAAAGCATGTGTGGATTATCTTTATGACCATTAAAATAAAGTGCAGCCAAATTGCAAAAAGTCTCTCTCTCTCTCTCTCTCTCTCTCTCTCGCTCTCTTTTTTCTCTCTCTCTCACACACACACACACACACACACACACACACACACACACAAACACACACACAAGAAACCAGTATT
>JBBPDB010000007.1:14739544-14764784 GCA_037974465.1 Brachypetersius altus | reverse complement strand
TTTTTCATTGTGGTCCTATATTATTTAGAACAAAACTGAATTTATTAGAAGCTAAAGAACACATCTTAACCGGGGGTCCCAATTATTATGGAGGACAGTGTATTACAATATATTATTATCTTAAGGTATCCCTTATCATGTCACTGCACGCCTTCATTGATAAAAGGTTCAAAACTATCCTCAAGCACACAAAGAGTATCCAGTGTGCTTTATACTACCCCTGGTAATCATTCGGAATTCATAGGACCACAGTTACATGCGTAACTAGAATTCTAGCCATCAGCAATTTGTCTCCTTTTGTTTTGTCATACCAGCTGAAGTCTGCACTCTTTCACCACGTTGGCTATCCATGTCTGATTCAAAACAGAACCACAACTAATGAGCAGAGCTGAAATATTATCCACAAACCCACACATACAATTATTAGGCAAGGCGCTTCCTTTTGACGTGGCTGTGCACTGCAATGGAATATCTGACACTGGGCCTGTTTTGATTACTCCCCGGTGTGTTGTCGATTTGAAAGAGGCGCATACCTTTTTTGCCTGTAGCATCCTCTGCATCTGGCATTTGTCTAGAAATGGAGGGCAGCTCACATGTTTTCAACAAAAAGAAAATATTTATAATTCTTCCCAGAGCATATTAGGACCCTGAAGAACAGTGAAAGAATAATGACCTAATTGCATTGTTTATAATATCAGTGACCATTTTTCTGTGTGGTTTAACTAGAGACCACAACCTCTCTCAAGACTAGGGGAATTAGGCTTAAATGGTTTCTCAAATCCAGGTTTCCAATGATATCTGACCTTGTTAATGTAGTCATTAAATTTGATTATTATATTTTGCTCTGATGGAGTAAATGTCAGGCTTCAAAGTCTGAAGTCTAAACTATGCAGAGCTGATTTCCCTATACTACAGTACTTTCAATGGGCATGTTAATTTTAACCATCACCAGCCAGAAAATTACAGATATATATGTGCACCTAATATATATATTGAAGAGGACATAAATGATGAGGCTACATGTGAAATAACAAGACTGGTTCTGGCCCTCTTAAAGATGGAAATAATAGTTTCATTATCATCTACATCAACAGTACTGTGAGTTCCAGAAAATAAGAAATAAAGAACAATGTTTTTTGTTTCAGTGTTTTCATTTTTTCCATGATATCGCGTATTTATATACAGACCTTCCTCAAGCTTGTTGAAACAAGATGGTTCCCTTTTGACCTCTCACCCAAAGCATTTCGCTTCTGACAGAGGCTCGAAAACAGCAGTCCAAAGCAAAGCTCCTAATTCAACACAGAACCCAGAACCCAATATCTGACCTATGAGCTCATTCCAAACACAGAGAGAGCTCCACTCATTTGCCCAGCAGCAACTTGTAATATTTTTGTACACATGTACTTGTTCTGTAATCTTGCAGACATCACACAGGGGAAATGGCCACCAACAGTAAATCTGTGCTAACATCATTTTATTGTGGGAGGACAGGATGCATTCCATCCTTTGAAAGAAAACAAATGATATCCAAGTTTGAGCCTGTAAACACAGGGCTCAATATAACACATAGCATGGCAAGTTTAGATCAAAATATAAGATCTTGAGTTCCTTCAACAGTACACAGATATACAAAGATATACCATAACATTAACATGTGAGTAACATTGCGTAGGTTCTCCTCATGCCACCAAAACAACTCTTAACCCATCAAGGCATGGACTCCACAAGACCTCTGAAATTGTGGTCTGGCATCAGGACATTTACAGAAGTTCCGTTAATTTTGATGGAACATCAAAGGAACATCAGTATCACACTACCTTCACATCCTCGTGCCATCTTCTCCCCCAGGTAAGTGGTGTCCAGGCACCTGGCTACCCACATGATTTAAAAGAAAATGTGATTCATCAAACCCGGCCACCTTCTTGCTCATTGGTCCAGTTTTGATGCTCATGTGTCCACTGTAGGTGCCTTCAGCAGTAGACAAGGATTAGTAGGGGCTCTTGCTGGTTTGCAGCTATGAGGTAAAAATCCACAGCAATCAGAGCTCAAACTGAGTCACCAAGCCAGGATACATGGGTCAGCATGAAGCCTCTCACAGGCAGTGATCCCAAAAAGAGACAGAAGCGGTGGACCTGGATGGGGTGATCTTAAAGGTTTCTTCAGACAGAAGTTCCTTGAAGGAACAAAGGAAGGGAGAAGAGATGTGTGTACACCTATGTGAAAAGGTGCTGTGTGCACTTTTAGACTGCCCACACAGAGTGCTAAAGAAGGGAAGTGGAACACCTGAACTCACAGAGGAGTAGGAAGAGCTAGAAAGCGCTAGGAAGATCAGAATACCAGTACCAGCTATGCTGAAGGGTCCGGGGACACCAAACCTTGTGAGCCCTTACTATAAGGCAGATGGCAGGTACCCCTGATGAGAATTGATTATAAGGTGAGAGGTGCCCTACACCTACCCCTTGCCACCTGGAGCAGAGATGCCAGCCATGGGGCTCTCTCGAGTTTGAGGGATGGGAGTAGTCTTCGGTCCAGACCCAGGCCATCACCTTACATAAACTTCAAGAACTGACTCTTCACTTTCTGCCTAATATATCCCATGCCTCGACAGATGCCATTATAACAAGACAATCAATGTGATTCATTTGACTTTTCAGTGATTTTACTGTTGTGGGTGATTTGTGTACTGTCATGGGTTTATTGGAACATTTATTTGGATTAGGATTAAGTGGATAGTTATGCCTGATGTATAAATAGTCTTTATAGAGAAACAAGCAAGCTTATCCAGTCTCATATTACCTATTGCACAGACCACTTCAGGAACAAGAACGCAGAAATGTGTGAGTGTTTGAAAATCTGTTATCTATGTAGAATTACGCTTGAAATGTTCCTCCATTAAATGAGAACTGCCAGTTTAAGACTGATGATGGCTCTTAACCTGCTGACCAATCATCTGCCACTGGTTGGTGTGTTCAGAGGAGTCTACATCCAATCTCCAAAAGGTCAGACATGCTTAAAACTCAGAAAGCTCTGTTATCTCAATCCATCATTACTCTCTCCTAAATGGCCGCTTGGCAGTTTGCTGGCAGCGCAGAAAACAGATTAAGTGTGTACCAAGAGGGATGTCATGACCCTTTACCCAATCCAGAAATAAAAAAAAAATGAAACAAACAAGCATTCCCTCCTGCGCTGTAAAGTTCTCAGGTCACTGGGGGTAAAGGGATGGGAGGTCTCAGCAAGCCATCTTTCAAGTACTTCTCACTCCAGCTTCTTAGACTAAGTGCAAGAGCACATGGGGCTTCCCTGTCAGCAACTGCTGTTATATAGTTCTATAAAATCTTAAACATGCTGAATACTCTCTTTTGGTATATAGATTGGTCACTAAATCTGCTATTTATTGCAGTGGTTTAATTTGATATGGGTTTCTGCTGTAAGGTGGGCACAAGAGTGTGGAAACCATCTTGTCTGAGAGACCAGTTAAGCTTTTGCTCCACAAACATATTTGGAAAGCTGGCTTTTTTCCCACTTTGTTTGTATGATTTTATGCAAAAAGGTAATAATAATAATAATAATAATAATAATAATAATTAATAATAATAGTAATAATAATAATAATAATAATAATAATAATAATAATAATAATAATAAGCAGTAGCAGAATGTGCACTCAAGAAACTAAAAAGCTGGTTTTATTTTTAAGAAGTGGTTTTACTTACTGTGTTAAGTACTTTCTGAGATACTTGATTGAGAAATACATATTTACATTTGCGGCGTTTAGCGGCTGCTTTTATCCAAAGAAACTTCCATTCCCTAACCACTGGGACAGTCTCCCTGGAGCTACTTGGGGTTAAGGGTCTTTTTCAGGGACCCACCGGTGGTGTGCTGAAGGTAGGATTCAAACCCATGAGCTCTTGGTCCAGAGACAAGTATCCTGCCCACTAGGCCACCACCACCACCAATACATGCCTGATCCAATTTTCGTTGTAAATGCATTAAATGTAACTTGGCCTTCATGAAATCAATTCTTCATATACAACCACTTACCACTTTCACTCAGAATTTTTAGGCTTTTCTTGCCCAGTAATCAAAAAACAAGGGGCATGCAGTTCAAATGTACAGGTTAAAATGACACAATAACACTCCCGCTCAAACTTTCATCGGACTATGAACCCTAGGAAAACCACATTCAATTTTGATCTGTTTCTTATGTTTACTACATGTTGTATGTTGTTAGAAAGACGATCTTAAAAGGAAAAATAAAAATCTGAAAGTGATTAAAAAGGCTTTCTCTGTCATCTCTCTTGGTTGAATAAGACTATGGCATTTACTTGGCAAAAAAAGTGCAGTTGCCGTGTCTGTGATTTGACTGCATTTGCGGCACATTTCTGATGCTGTCAGTTTCAATCCTGTCCTTGTGAAAGTGAACAGAGAACATTCCACGGTCTGGACCCTTCTGGTGTAGGAGACTGAGGCTGAGCGTAAGTTGAAAACTCCCTGTGCTGTACTGCTTAGTTAATTCCTCCAAATGTTGTTACGATCCTGTGCATAAACTTGGACTCTGGGGAAATGTACTGCCATTGTAAACAGTGTATGATGAGAAAATAACATTTCTTCTTTATAAACATGTGGGGGAAATCATCATGACGTTTAAAAAATATTCATTCAATATTATAACTACTTACAATATTCTTAGTAGTTATAAATGACAAAACTCTGCAGGATCAATAGGACATTAGGCTATATATTAGACAGGGTGTGAATAAGTAATTACTAGACCAATGCATGTATGCCCTCTTCTGGATACACTGAAGTCCTTACTGCTCACACAATCAGAAAGATTGATTACCACAAATTATCATAGTGAAATATCAGCCTCTAAAACAAATGAAAATGAAAAGCTAAACAAAAACAGGTGACAATATAAATTGTCATACAAATGAGCGACTGCCAAGTTATATATTTTTTTAAGTCCACTTTTGTTAATCCTCAGCACACTGCTGAGAAAAAAAACTGTTCAAAAACTGTATTTTTTGTATCAACGATACTTAAAACATATGATAGAACACAGACACAAATATTATTTCAGTCAACTCAACAGTGAAATTGTCAAGGCATGAAATGAGCTACAAGTTTAATGTTTTTTAAATCAGTAAAATAGAACTTGTGGCAACTCCATAAGGCTTGTTACACAAGCCAACACCTAGTGTGTATTCAAAATTAAAAAACAGAGCTCCTGCTGCAAATGCAAAAAAAAAAAAGACATGCCCACAAAATCAACCTTAATTTCATATAATTCGGAAAACAGAGGGTTCTTTAAAATTAAGCAAGAGCCACTCAGGAACCTAAAACCAAAACTTTCACAATCAGTCACATCTGAAAAACCTGATCCCAGATTAACTCTGCGAATGCAGAGAGAACAGCTCAGTCAAACAGAATCAGAAAGTAGCATCAGCTATGACTACATATGGATTTCCGTATTAATTTTAATGTGTGTCCGTCTTTAGACGGAAAAGGCTGCTGTCATTTTTCAGAGTGAGCAAAGGGCCCCAGGCCTTAATGCTTTAATGAAGAAACATCAGATAAAAGATTTTTTTTTTTTTTTACTTTCACAGTCAATACACTGCTATTACTTTCACGTCCTATTCTTATTACTGCAGCGCTGAGTTCACACACAAATTATTCCCAAAACAATCCAAAATCATACACAAAAGCAATCCAAAGTAATGTGCAAAGTGAAAAAATACGACATTTATGTAAATAAATAAGAGATTTGAGAAATGAGGATGCATAAAATGGAAAAAAATACATTCTGCTTGTATTTATTTCATGTGTTTTGTCATTTGATATTTATTGCAGGATATTTAGCAAATCAAGTTATTTATTTGATTTCAGTTCTGTGCCCATTTCAATTTAATTCCAAATCCATTTCTTTTCAGCTGCATGCAGTTCCTAATTCACTGAAATTTACCTTGCATTCGTAAATTCAGTTTGTGAATGACCTCAACCCTGGATCACTTATTAGTGCCACCTACTCCAATGTTCAGAGACTATCTCTGGGATGCACTAAATCAGTCACCAGTGAGGACATCCATTACCACCAGTTTAAGAGAAAGAGAGTAAATAAAAAAAAACAAAACAACATTGTCATTATACTTTCATACAATTAAATTCTTGTGACATTTTTCCATTTGCAGTGGTTTCTGATCCCTGTACTGTGGAGCCATGCACACTTTTGCCATCTTCCCCAGTGTAGCACATCTAAAAAAAAACAGATAATAATAAAACCGTTCATAAGCACATGATTCGGGTCCAAGACAAACACGAAACTGTGGGTGTCCAAGAGCGAGGAGTTGGGAAAGAGCTTAACCACGGTCATCAAAGCAGCCTGGCATGTTTTGTACAGGAGATAATAAACATCTGTAGCTTTGGAAAGAGGTTATTTCCCTCCACTTTATTTGTAAAATGTTTATTCAGCACACAAACCCATTTACTAAAGGTACCTCAGTGTGTGTGTTTATGATGCAGTGATGGTGACTGCAGAACTCCACTGGAAATCTACAATGGACCTAGTATTTTAGTTCCAAGCTAGGTTTAGAGACCAAAAAACAGACATGCTGCAATCCTCAATACATGGATTTCTCTGTTGCGTCCGTTTTTACTTTGTGGTCGATTCTTCGGACTAAAGTCATTCACTGACAAACTACAAACCCACGCCCAGCAATAGAAGCAGTCGCCCGACTGATGACGTCCATCCGCTGGGCTCCACGTGAACACTCTCAGTAACACGTGTAGCTGAACACGGAGTAGAAAACTTCTTGTTCTTTATTTTTTACCAAACAACAACAATCCCCAGCTATTATCCACAATGACGAAACCAAAATTCAAGGGCAAGAGCTCCATAAACCCGTCCAACTCCAGCAGTAACCCCGGTAAGACACGGCTCTGCCGTCTGTGTCCCAGATGTAAACAGCTAATGTTAGCCAGCCTGCTAAAGTGCGAGCAAAAGGAGGACTAGATTAATGAGAATATTTAACGGCGGAGACGTTTAGCAGTGTTCGCAAGCTTGTCATTAGAGTTTATGTGGTTTTTTAAATTTAGTCCGCCTCTAGCCAAGTCAGAACAGAAAACTCTTACAGTTATTTCACTGCACATTCTCTGTCCTGCTGCTTCTATATTTCCATTATCATGTGTATTGCTGTCCACCTCTATTCGGCATTTTTGCATATGTTACTCTCTCCTCTGCATTTTTACACACAACTCTGCCGCTAGAATGCAGTATCTGACAACAATACTGATTTCATCCAGACTGTAGCTGTTGTCAACAGTTGTGCCAACATGGCAGTTGTCAAAATGTTGTCCAGTTATTTTGTTACTCTTGTATTTTTTCATGCACTCTCTTTCTTCCTGTCTGTACTTGTGGCCCGTGGTGTGCTGCTTCTGTAGGAACGTCCTGGAAGAACATTTCACTGTTTGAAATGACAATAAAACCTATATGACTTGAATCCATATAAACTGCACTGCATGAATGACTTCTGTCTACCCAATTGGTGGCTATGACAGATTAGTCACCTTTATGGTAGAAGACATGACTGTCCTGTTGTTAACAAGTGAAGACCAAATGATCTAATTCTGACTCACATTTTGATGAATAGGCTTATATGACATAAACGTTAAGACTATCGTTCCTCCCCCTTCTGTTCTGAATTGGGTTTGTGCAATATACAACTCAGCTGTTTAATCTGTGAATTGACTGAATGTTACTCATTGTCACCTGCTACTATTTTATTGCTCTTATTTGTATTGCATTATCACTAAGATATGTTCACAAACCGTTCTGAGCCAGTGATCTGCTGGTTCAGCACGTTTACAAACAAACGTTTACATACAGGCAGTGTTATACTGTTATTAGTTATTGTGTTGCACGTTATCATACACAAAAGATCATTCAGTGTCCTTTACAGCAATAAAATACAACATGAAACAAAGTAGAATTAATTAATAAAAGAAAATAGAAAATGTAATTCAAATGCAAATTGTCTATATTTGTTTTATTTGTAATGCAGGGCAACGGATCATTTTTTAAAATCATGATTAATTTCATTATTATATGCAAAATTCAGTAATAAATTCAAAAGTAATATATTGTGCACTTTTCTTTTAAAACTACTGCTAAATGAAAAAAAGTGCAATAATTTTTGGTTTTCAAATGCATTGAACAAAGGTGCTTTTTAACAGTAGTGTTCCTATTAATAAGCCTTTCTTGTAAATCTCAACCTAAACATTAATGTAATCAAATCAAATATAAAACCAAAGCTATTTGCCACTCCCACTGTAATGCATGTCTGTTTCTTGTGATGCTCCTTGATACTCTTTGGCTACTTTGAAAATGAGAATTTCCCTCAGTGCAAACCCAAACTTGACTAATTATTTAAAAATTGTTTTTTTCTTTTTCCTTTGTAGTAAATTCAGTTATGCCCAGTTTCTCAGCTTGTGTTGTATTTGTTTTCCCTAGATCGAGTAAAGGGAGCTGGGGGGAACAACATGAGGGATCGTGCAACAATCAAACGTCTGAATATGTACCGGCAAAAACAGAGATGGTAATAATGTGGGGCTTGCCGTTCTAATAAAAAAATGTAAATAAAAATAATGAAATGTAAATGTGTGCTGTGAAGATAATTGGAAAAATATTATAAACTGTACTTATAAATAAACATGCTTCCATATGTTTCTTCAGTAACAATCGGGGTAAAGTCATCAAGCCTTTACAGTACCAGTCCACGGTGGCCCCTGGGACGGTAGCCAGAGTTGAACCCAACATCAAGTGGTTTGGTAAGTCTGAGATGTCGATTCTCAGTTCTTTGGAAGATACATAGGTACAAAGTAACTGTGCTGTCAGTGTGTTATAATATTGGTATGTTACACAAGATGTTACACAATAGTATAGTTCTCCTAACTCTCACTGACGTTCAGAAATAACCCCCATTTGAAAGACCTGTTTGTGCCATGTTAAGTACTCTGAACATTCACATATTCCCCGCATGTTTTTCACTTCAGCATGAACATAAATAAAAAAGCAATCAGATCTGTTTTGCGTAGAGCAGTGCAAATAACAAAATTGTAGTTTACTGTAAGGGTGTAATGACGTCTATATGATATAAACATTCTAAATCGAAACACCCCCTTTCTAAGCAAAAGAAAAATTATATCAACCCTAAAAATACATATCATTGTCATTACACATTAATGCTTAGTGCAACATTAACATACTAAAATGTTTTGCTGAATTGAAAAAAAGTTTTTGGTCGACCATCATAAAACTGATTTTTTTTTTTTTTTTACTTATTTCTTTTGTTTTATTTAATAGATTTGATTGTATCAGTTGTTAATGTATAAATGTACAATGGTTTTTTTTATCACATTTGAATGCATTTTTTAGAACTATTTTTAGAACTATTTTTTAAAAATGATTTTGATGATTAAATTAGTCATTGCTCGCTGTGTTTATGTTTAATGAGATCAGTCTAACATTAGGTGTCAGATTTTAGTGTGGCTTCTGACTTTTGCCCCATGCTCCAATATGACTAAATTCTCTAATTTAAACATTTCAAAGCAAAGATGCTGTGTTTTTTTTCTTTTAGGTAGAAATGCATGATGGTCTTTTCCTTTTTACTCTAGGATGTGACTTTTTGTAATGACACTTGCAGACAAATTGTTTGGGACACTTAGCCTTTTATGAGATGTTTGTGGTGTCAGTTACACTGATTTGCTGTATGCACTACTTTGAAGTGGGTATGAGGGCCAGAGAGAGCTGGGAGAGAAAATGGCAAACATCTTGACTAATCTTGCAACTTGTTTCTGTCTCTGTTTGTTTATTATGCAGCTAATACTCGGGTCATCAAGCAGTCATCCTTGCAGAAGTTTCAAGAGGAGATGGGTGCAGTGAAAAAGGATCCCTACAGAGTGGTGATGCGCCAGAGCAAGCTCCCCATGTCTCTCTTGCATGACCGCATCAAAGCACATGTATGTAAACTCACAAATACTTAAGCCCTACAAGTGTTTCAGTCAGTACACTTGTTAAAAACTTTAGAATCATTATTATTTGCAACTTGAAATGTCAGTACATCACGATTGTTTTAATTTCGTTACCAAAAGCCATTCCCAGGCTGGCTTAACAGCTGATACTAATGGGACAATTTACCATGGGTGGTATGTTGCCTTAAAAATAAGGACAGTCAGTGTGGATGCATGCTTCATGCAGTATGGAGATGCATCGAATCACACCAGTGATCACCATTGTGATATAATGGGTGAGAAGTATATATTTTAAGGTCAGATCAGTATGCAGGGCTGTTGCACCCGTTTTACCTTCTGTGGAGGAGAACATAGAAGGAACCTTTCTTTCTGGCATTTCTAAACCTTGTCTCTGCCAGTACTAAAGAACAGAGAGAGTAAAACATGCTTGAAATAACACTTAACGTTTTGCTTGGTTCCTCATGTTCCCTCAGTAAATGTTGTTGACTTTCAGTGGGATTCTCCCCCCCATAATTGGTTCCATGTGTTAGCAAGACCTTTCAAGTCTTAAAGCTAGATGAATGTCCGTTTCCCTTTTATTCTCCTTTACACACCCATGACACTTGCTCCTTTTTTGTATGCCTCAGGATCTAGTGAAATTACCTGCTGTTATGCCCAGTTGTTGATTTTATTGCCCGTCTTGATTTGTGGTGAGTTTCTTAAGCTCTGACCAACTGCCCTAAGCTGCTCTGATCCAGTGTGTGCTGGCCCACGGTCAGAAGGGTGAGAGTGAGTGTACATGGGGGGCAGCTGGGCATTCTCTGAAAATGTTTTTCATTCTGCTGCCTTGAAGATGTGGCAGATTGCTACTAATCAGGTTGTTTTGTAGCGTGTGTTTATCAGGACATGTGTTTTCACTGAGAAGTGAAATCGGTATCAGTTTTGTACAAGGTTTAAATTACTTTTCATTTTAAACCTTCTTCGCTTTGATCCACATTTAAATCATAATCTACAGCTGTGCAAGATTGTTTTTCTTGAAATGTATTGGTGTTCCTGTCTGTTCTTTTATACGTCACCTAATTTAGGACTGCACATCAAGCCAGTTCACTGCGTCCTTGGAAACACTTTGACATTTTTTCATTTATTTTTAATACTGTGCACCATACTCCAGGAATTGGGTTTTTTTTTTCTTCCTAGACTTTCTTCTTTCCATTACACTGGTACTAGTTAATCTTCTCTCACTTTGTTCCAAAACTATACAGGCTTTTTTGATCTTGGTAAACCGTCAGTTGTCAGACTGGTAAATTGTTTTCTTGTGGCAATACCTGCCATATATGCCTATATCCTGGGTATATAGGCATATATTGTGGTATGTTCCACAATTTTCACTCATTGCTGTGGTCATCTTTTGTGTGGTGGATTGCACCCATTCATTCTTGCTTTAAAACAATTAACTGAAATGTGCATTTTATAATACTGAATGATCTCTCCAGTTTTTATCACTTTCCTCCCTGGTATTAAGACTTCTTCAGTGCTTTTGTAAAAAAAATCAACATCAGCATTCTGGGCCCACACAGTTTACCTGATACCTGTAAATTGCGAGGCTGCACACACACACACACACACACACACACAAGGTATAACTCAAATGATTAAATGTTGTTTAGCAGCCTATAAAGTTAATCTGTCAGGTGGGCAACACTTATGTTTTGTACACTCTGCCTATAATGTATTGGAGCGGGGATTTCCTAATACGTACGTCGTACGTAGTTTTACCTGATTGATCATTTTCTGAGGAAATATTTGGCCTTCCTTGTGTGCGAGGGTGCTCTTTAGCACAATGCAGCCGGCCATAAATTGTACTGGTGAGTACATTGCCCTCCCATGCCTCCTCGGGTTTGCGGCTGAGCCTTGTTGGCCTCGAAGAGTCTGAGAATAGTTTGACTCGAGAACTCTTAATAGAGCTCAGACATCAAACGCAGCCTTCAAAAAAGGCCTGGGGTCATGATGGATGAAGATGGGTAGAAATAGAACATGAAGACGGGAAAAAAAAGCGCTCGCATTTCTCATCAGTTTCTCGTACTCAATTTATTCGGCAAAACTACCTTTATGTTGTTCCAGTGGAGAGCAAGCTAGAAGTTACCTAAGAATCTTCTGTTGACCCTTGTGTATTACCGTCATGCCTTTCAGAACTCCAAGGTACACATTCTGGACACCGAGACATTTGAGAGTACGTTTGGGCCTAAGGCTCAAAGAAAGAGGCCTAACCTAAGTGTGGGGGAGCTGAACGAGCTAGCTGAGAGGGCTCAGGAATCAGCGCATGGCTACAGTGCAGAGAAGGACCGTGACCTGGTGACTGAGGACAGTGGAGTCAGGTGAGGAGACCTGTTTCTGGCAAAGATGCAGGTCCTGTAATTTAAAGTCTCAACTCAAAACTATGTTTCATGTATGTTGCTTTAGAGAAGAGGCTCGTGATGAGATCTTCAAGAAGGGACAGTCAAAGAGGATCTGGGGCGAACTCTATAAGGTAATTTCTTTTAATTTATTGAACATGTCATTTATATAGGCTATAAATCAAAATGACCCTTATTGTAGGCATAAAATGGCCTTGCTTCCTCATTAGTGGGTTTTCTTTGCAGGTAATCGATTCCTCAGATGTTATCATCCAGGTGCTGGATGCTCGAGACCCCATAGGCACCCGGTCCCAGAACATTGAAACTTACTTGAAGAAGGAGAAGCCCTGGAAACACCTCATCTTCGTGCTCAACAAATGTGACCTTATTCCCACCTGGGTGACGGTAAGAGGACCTATGCATTTGTTACTGACTTATGTTTATTTGGGAGTGTGGTAACTACACTACACTGAAATAACATTACATCTGAAATCAGTTCTATTAGCATTTGTCTCCACTTTGCGCCATAACATTCTATACTCTTCTGAGTAGTTTGCACAATCGCCACAGAAAAGCATTTCAATCTAGTCCTCACACCAGCGTTTCAGGATCTAGAGAACTACAACAAAGAGAGCTTAACTCTGTTAGTATTCTTGATTTTCGAAGAATCACTGGATAATATGGCTGTAACGGTACATGTATTCGTACCGAAACGTCACGTAAACGTCACATCTTTCGGGTGAATACACAGTACGATGGAGAAGACGTGATTGAAGTAATAAAGAATCACAGAGGGACCAAAATGCTCAAGTAAATCATAAACCTGGGTTGTAGTGTGATGCAATAGTGCCACCTACAGGCATAACACTTCTGCTGCCTTACACACACATGAAAATATAAGCAAGAATGTGTGTTTACTGGTTAATACACTGCTGTTTATTTAAAAATAATCGAAGACAAACCAAGCCTCATTCTTTAGAACATTTTGTTGCTTAACTTTGCTGTATCGTGAACCGTACCGAACCGTGACCCCAAAACCGAGGTACGTACCGAACTGTAACATCTGTGTACCGTTACACCCCTACTGGATAAGCAGGTAAATGCTTAAAACAGCTGTTTGCAGCATAGGCAACAGCTTTAGCCTTTTAGCCAGTAAACATTTGAGGACCCATTTCAATTGCGTGAATAAACTTTGTGTTCTTATTAAAGTTATGGGAAGTTCACTTTTGTGTCAGAAAAGAAAGGAAATCTTGCTAAATACATTTGACAACAAAGCCTGAATTATGGCAACAGGGGTCTAATGGCTTTTGTTCTCCTTTTTGTGGTATGAAGTTGGACTTGAAACAGTGTTCATTATTTCAGAATTATCAAAATGATCACTTATTATGTCTGGCCCTGGGAGAGACAGCACGGACGTCATTAGACAACAGGCTCGGCATTTTCAACACGGCGGTACTAATCAGACTAATTCAGTATTACACTGATGAATGTGTTTTTGTGGAATGTGTGTGTGTGTTCCTCTTTAGAAACGCTGGGTTGCAGTGCTGTCTCAGGATTACCCCACACTCGCCTTTCATGCCAGCCTCACCAACTCGTTCGGGAAAGGCTCTCTTATTCAGCTCCTGCGGCAGTTTGGAAAGGTGAGTGTTCTTCCAAACATTTTCAGGTTCATATATTAGCCCTTGTTCCACTGAAGCAAACAGCAATGAGTAAGAGGCCCAACAAAGACAAGCACTTTACAGTAACATCAGGCTGTTTTAAGATGTTATCAGTTATCTGGTCCATAAAATTTGGCGCCCTTCCCCCATCACCTTCAGAGCTACTGGACTCCACTTCTGTCTTCACATCTGCTTCAGGACTATTTTTGGGATCTTAACCGTAAACAAACGTACTTGGAAGCACAAAAAAGGAGAAGGGGTTTGAAAATATAAATTCAGTTGAAAGTTATACAACAGAGATACTCTTAGGCTCAGGAAAACAGCAGCCCAAAAATATCATCGTAACCAAGTGAATGTTATAAATCTAGCAGTCTAATGACTTTAAAGAGGCTTGCATATGGTGTGTATCAAATTGGAGGGTTTTTTTCCCTTTGGTCTCTCCACACACCTCACTTTATATGCTTTATACTTGGAATAGTGAGGGGGAAAGAATTTCATTGTAATCTTTTAGAGAAGTATTAAGGTGTTTTTAACCCTGGTGTTTTTATTTTAGCTGTCCTGGCTAGGTTAGAGGCGAAAATACTTATAGTTGGAATGTGCTCTTAAAGCTGTCATGCACTTGATTTTTATTTCTGATGTTCTGTTAAGTATTTCATGTCATTTCTGACTCATCATTTTTGAATGGTGCACACTGTTTTTCAAATGTAATTGACCTACTAGGATACATGGAGACCCATAATTGACCTGTTCTTCAATGCTGCTATATTACAGCTATATTATAGTATATTATACTGCTAAACTCAGTATAATAGTGAGAGAGAGATTCTTGTAGTTTTGCGTTTGTTAGATTTGAGGTGAGAGGGACTATTAAAGAAGATAACATTGTGTTTTTCTTCACCAATCAGAATTCGTGTGTATTTTTATCCCCTTATTTGAACCACCAATGTACCCATTAATGAACAAGTTAGTTGAGTTCTTAGCGCTTTATATACTTTTTTTTTTTGTTAATTATTTCTCTTTTTTCTTTATTTGTTTGTTGCTCAGTTCAGTTTTTCTACCTTATTACTTTATTTATTATAGGGATTTTAATATTTTGTTCAAAAAACAATTTCATCATGTTTCTCTCCAGCTCCACACAGACAAGAAGCAGATCAGCGTGGGTTTTATTGGTTACCCCAATGTAGGGAAGAGCTCCATCATCAACACCTTGCGATCCAAAAAGGTCTGCAATGTGGCGCCCCTCGCTGGTGAGACTAAGGTAGGAGTTACAAAGAAGAAAAGGCATGGGCAGTTGAATATCGCCTTAACAGTTGAATATCGCCTGTTTTGGAGAATGCTGACTTGCGTGATTAAGCATCATTAGACACTGAGGGACTCCCATGTTTTTCTTATACATAACATTAAATAGCCTTGACTTTGTTTATGATCAATAGATTATATGCAAGTAAGACACAGCACTAATTATTGACATGTGTTAACAATTGGATGCCTGATGTTTCCAGCAGTTCAGTTTTGGCTCCAACCAGCCTGTATTTATTCCCGTGTGTGAAAATCACCCCTTTACCCCTTCCCGGCTTGTCAGATGTTTTCTTCGCACTGTATAAATGGAGAACCTTGTAATGGTTTTCAGAGCATTAAAGAGAAAGATTAATGAGCAATCACTTCATGACACTACCTTGTTGTTCCTTGTCTTCGCAGAATTTACAACATTTTGAAAAAACATGTTTGTCACACTGGTAGCAGTCTTGTTGCTACTGTTAAAGTGTGCCAGTCAGGGCATGTGGAAACAGTTATCCAGATTTGTCCTTGGTTTTAAATGCTTCTTTCAGTAAGAGTATAATTTTATACAACACAGTCATACAACACATGCCATGCTAAGACTGTACATACAGCAGTTTTAACCAATCATTATACTCTGAACACCATCTGGTATTGCATGATCATGAGTGTGGTTGCAAGCATTTGGATACTGGTGTATCCAGTATCCAGTTTGTTCAGTCTACTCATCAGCAGTTTTAACTTCTGTAAGAAACTGTAACAATCGTTGGTTTCTTTGCACAGTGCCTTGCAAAAGTATTCGACCCCCTTGGCATCTTATTCTCTGGCAACCTGGAATTTTGGGGGGGGTTGTATCTTTTAATCTACACAGCACAGCGGCCACTATGCAGATGCAAATTCTTTTTTTTATTATTGTCAAGCAAACAATAAAAAAAAAGAAAACATGTGCATAACGATTCAGCCCTTCCAGAATCTGTGCTTTTTGCCCATTTTTCATGGCAAAACTGCACCTGCTCCTTCAAGTTGGATGGACAACGCTTGTGTACAACCATCTTTAAATCATTCCAGAGATTCTCAATTGGATTTAGGTCTGGACTTTCACTGGGCCATTCCAGGACATTTACCTGTATCTCTTTAAACCACTGGAATGTTGTTTAGCAGTGTGTTTAGGCTTGTTGTTCTTCTTTAAGGTGAACCTCCATCCCAGTCTCAAATCTCTGGACCATATTTTGCACCATCCATCTTTCCTTCAGTTCTGACAAGTTTCCCAGTCCCTGTCGATGAAAAGCATCCCCACTGCATGACGCTGCCCCTGTGAAGCTTCACTGTGGGAATGGTGTTCTCAGCATGATGAGAGGTGTTAGGTTTGTGCCAGACATAGTTTTGTCCTTAATGGCCAGGAAGTTATATTTCATCTGACAACAACAAATTCTTCCACATGTTTGGGGAGTCTCTGTGCAGTGTGGGGCTTAGAGTGGTCCTATGGACAGATACTCCTATCTCTGCAGTAGAGCTGCCCGGCTCCTTCAGGGTTATCTTTGGCCTCTTGGTTGCTGCACTGATTAATGCCCTCCTTTCCCGGTATGTGAGTTTTGGTGGACGACACTCTCTTGGCTGGTTTGCTATGGTGCCCTAATAATTCCATTCCACTTTATAGTGCTCCTTGGGATGTTCAGAGTTTGTTTGTGTGTGTTTGTGTGTGTTTGTGTGTGTGTGTATGTATATGCCTATTTTTATGGTGCAAACCATAAATATGCCCCCAAATGTTCTTCCAGATCACTTTAATTTCATTTTTAACTCATTTTAATACTTTACCCTTAAAGAAAATGTAAATATAAACCCGAGGTTTAAATACAGAAAAGTCAGGAACGAGAAAGAATCAGAGAGAGTAAAAGAGAGAGGGAGAGAGAGAGAGACGATCCGCACGCTCCGGAAAAGTCACGAACGAGAGAGAGAGAGAGCTACAGAGAGAAACAGAGAGAGAGAGAGAGCGAGCGACAGAGAGAAACACAGAGAGCGAGACAGGTTTAAAACGGGCGCAATCCAGAAAAGTCACGAACGAAAGAGAAAGAGAGACAGACAGAGAGTAAATCCGCGCTTGCTTGATGGTAGCCCTTACTTAGTTGTGTTGCACAGAACAAGTGTATATATATATTTTTGAGATCATTTGACACTTGTATTGCTCACAGTTGGATCTTATTTAACTAATTAAGTGGCTTTTTAATGTAGTGGTTGGGGAACATTTTCAGTTTTACATTTTATTTTTAGAATTATTTAAAACTATTTTTCCACTTTTACCTTCATTGATCTGTAGTTTGTGTTCTAGGTCCATCATTTAAAATCAAATTGAAAACCCATTTAAATTCCAGGTTGTAAGGTAACAAAATTTGACAGAATCCCAAGTGGGGTGAATACTTTTGCGAGGCACTGTATGTAACAAGTGTGAGGATTCTTGTAAGCACTTCAGATAACCAGTATGTATAATAAACTGTATGTATGCAGTAGAAAATAGGATGAATGTTTTTGTATCTGTATGCATTCCTTCCTTCCTAGGTGTGGCAGTACATCACACTGATGAGACGTATTTTCCTGATCGATTGTCCTGGTGTTGTGTACCCCTCTGAGGACAGTGAGACTGACATTGTGTTGAAGGGAGTGGTAAGGGGTTTGTTATTCTCAGCATTACGTGTACATTTGTACTATTCAGTGTTGTGAGTTTGAATCACATTGTGCTATATCTGCCACACCTGTCTCTAGGTTCAGGTGGAGAAGATCCGTAACCCAGAGGATCACATTGGATCTGTTCTGGAGAGAGCGAAGGCTGAGTACATCCAGAAAACATATCGCATCCCATCCTGGAGCTCTGCCGAGGACTTTCTGGAAAAGCTGGCCTTCCGGACGGGGAAACTACTCAAGGTCTGGCTTCTGATTGTGAAGAATCGCACAGCATGTTAAAGTGCAGTTCCAGCTCAGTGTTTGTTTACCCTGCACTCTCAGTAAACAAGCCCAGTTTCAGATATGCGCAAGCATGCCAGTAGAAGAAGTAGTACCCAGAACAGGGCTGGAATCAGTTTAAGCAACAATATGTGGGTTTTTACTCCTGATTGTTAATGAAAACCTGCCTTTAACTATCCAAACGTTTTCCATTTAAATGAGAAAGGCATGATAAGTGTTTATAAAAATGGAGTAAAAGGTAAATGGAAAATAATATTCCTGCGTGCTGTTGTAGCTCCTGCGGGTTTTTTGGCCAGTATTTGTCAAGGATCACTGGCATCTGCATTTGGAAAAAAAGAATAATCTTGTTACACCGCAGTGATGCTAACGAGGTTCTTCACTTTGGCTTAATCAAAATACAGATTTTAATCAAAAGACATGTGTCTCATTTTTCATATATATATATATATATACACACACACACAGTGGAGGAAATAATTAATAATTATTTCAATGACAAAGAAATAAAGTCTCAGAACAGTATACTTTTAATGGTAGGTTTATTTTAACAGTGACAGATTGCACATCAAAAGGAAAATTGAAAAAGTAACTTTAAATAAAAGATTCAAAAAAGACTTAATACTTAGTGGCAAAACCCTTGTTTGCAAGCACAGAGGTTTTTTAGGAGGAATTTTGGTCCACTCCTCTTTGCAGATCATCTCTAAATCATATATATATATATATATATATATATATAATGATTTGATACATCAGGGGTCATCGGTTTGTGTCCATTGTGAAACATTGCAATTTATTATAATCAATTAAAGTTTTTAATAATAAAATGTAATATCAATATAATGTAAGTAGTGAGTAAATGCTGTCATTATAGAAAGTGGTTTAGTCCAGCTGCATGTGAAAGACTTGGAAAATGTACATTTTGGTCTTTTGCATGTCATTTTTGGATCAGCAGCACATTAGCAAAGGGAAAGAAAAAACTGATCAGAGACCAAATGAATTTTATTCTAAGCACATTAAATGAAATGTCAGTAACATCTCTAGCTCTGACATTAAAAATCGAAATGGTAAAACTGTATAAAAAACATTTTTCCCCGAAAAATGCGGATAGAAACCCAGTGTTGAATGAACAGTGCACATGTGTGTTGTTGAATCATGATGTCTTTTTACTGTATTTGGTGTGCAGGGAGGAGAACCTGACTTATCCACCGTCTCCAAAATGGTGCTAAATGACTGGCAGAGGGGACGCATCCCCTTTTTTGTAAAGCCGCCTGGACCTGAGACAGATGAGGAGGTAAGATAGAAGAATGCTTATAAATGCTTATATAACTTGAAAAGAAGAGGTAGATCTGTACATGTGGCTCAGGTGTAAATGCTGAAAGCAGCCCAGGGCATGACTGAAAAACTGTTTAAATATCACAAAATAACAGTTTGGCCTGGTGTACCTAGAATTGGTTTAAAGAATGCCATAAGAATCTTTGTCTTTCTTTTCAGGATAAAATGCTGCTGCCAGTGGAGGCGTCTGGAGTGGAAGCGGAGCAAGTTAGTTCTGATGACAGGCTTGAGGAACAGAGCACAGAGACAGCAGATGCCTCCATGCAGGATGGTCTACAGCTGCAGAAAGAGAAACATGAACAGGTACAAAAGATCCTGGCCAGTGTCAGACAGAACTTCGGCAAAATCAACGTAGCTCCAGAATTCAGCGAGGAAGACCTTGTGCCCGTGGAGATGCCTGACCTTGACTTATCTGAATCAGATGAGGATGAAGAAGCCGGAGGCAGTGAGGAAGAGGAGGAGGAAAGGGACGAGGGTGAGAACGTGGAGGAACCTGAAAAGGAGCAAGAGAGCGGAGAAGCAGAGGATGGAAAAGAATTGTCTGCAGATGGCCTTCCTGCCAAAGCAGAGGGCAAGAGTGCACGCGAGGTGAACAGAGAGCTGGACGAGAAGATTTCCAAATTGAAGCATTTCCTGGATCGTGCCAAGTCCAAACGCTTCTCTGCCATCCGGTCTGTGTACCCATTCGTTTTTTTCTCTCTGTGTGCTTTCCTTTGTTCTAACAAGGTTGTCTGAGGCAGAGAGATCAGACTCGGGTTCTGTAAGGTGAACCCGTGCCTCTTTCCACCTCCAGACTGGCAAGAGCACTGGCCTCGTCTGTTGATTTATGTTGTATTTTCCAGTATGTTCTGCGTCATTGTCTTGTTTTGTTTTGTTTCTTGCGTTATCTGACATTCAGCGCATGAGGCTGCAGCAGGCCTGCCAGTACCTCCTAAGACCTTGACAATAAATTGGGTGTCCCGTAAGTAATAAAGGCTGTGTTTGTGTTTAACAGAATTCCCAAGGGCCTTTCTGAAAAGGTTTTTGTTTCAAGCGAACCGAAAACAGAACAGAAGGACGTAAAGAAGCCACAACAGAAAGGTAAACGGAATTTATTTATAACAACCAATAGGAGTAGGGTATTAAAGGCTGGAGGCCACCAAGTAAAGATGTAACAACAAATTAAACCATATGATCTGTGGTTCATTTAAACCAAAGTAAATGCATTTTCAGAAATGTCTAGTAGCGGGTGGTATACAGTTTATAGTTCGTCCTATGGTTTGAGTTTCATAATGTTTGGATGCATCACAAATGCTTCAACCTCTAGTTGGATTTTAAGGAAAACATTGATAAAAAGGTTTGGAAGTAAAACTACAGTTTAAGCACTTACTAAATATTTGTCCTACTTAATGTTCTGTGTTCAAAAGCAGAAATGTCAACAACAGGTGTGTGTATTTAATGCTTTTGCAATTTTGCACAATAAAATATTTGTGTACTTGTTAAATGTGGTTATTGGTAGTCAAATAAGCCACAAGTAGCCTAAAACATCAGCATCCTGTTTTCTAATGGGTTGCTGTTTGGGGAAAACTGTCATTGTTCTGTGATCATAAATTTTAATTATTCCATGAAATGTTCACCATACTACTATGTCTAAAAGAGTATATGCTTAATAGTAGTAGCCAGCGTTATTTATCCACATTCATTTAGAACCTGGACTGAAACCCTCAGATTTAGCTCGCATGTTGTTACCTCTGGCAGATCAGGAAAACGAATCCTCACTGGAGCTTGGTACAAATCATTTTCTGGAGCAGTGTAGGCACAGAACGGTGAGAGGATGGTATGATGTTTCAAAGGAGTGAACAGTCACACTCATCATCTTCCCTTTGTTCTTCAGTTGTGACGCATGTCGGCAGAAAGAGAAAAGCTCTGGAAGATGAGGGGTCAGAGCGGCCGAGCAAACTCACGTCTAAAGAGGTACGTGTTATTCTCCCAGATCTCCTACTGAGGTCAGATGTCTCATCCATCTATCCAGACACAACAGATGGATATGTGCGCTTTATAGTGCTCTAAGGGTAGAGAGAATGTTTCTGGCTTTTCTCAGCCCATATCGCTCATATTAATCTTCTCGATCTCCATCTTGTACTTTTTCCTTCACAGAAAAGAAGAATGGAGCGCTCTCAGAAGGTGAAGAAGGTTGGGGTGCGCTATTATGAGACCCACAATGTGAAGAACAAAAACAAGAACCGGAAAATGCCCTCTGAAGGGAAAAAAGGCAGAAGAACCAAACGATAAGCTGGACACAGAAAGCCATGTTTCTATGGGCCGGTCTAGTCATGGACATTGGGATTGGAGGTGTAGAGATGTGTATGAAGAGCATTTACTGTGAGGGATTGATTCATCCATGATTTCAATCACTACATTACGGATGCACTTTATTAACTGCTGTGTTTATCCACATGGAAATGATTGGTTATGAGTGGCTACACAATCCTTGCCTGTTAAAACCCAAGTGGTTCCATTGTTGGTCACCTAAATACTACTCATCTTATGAAAATATCTTTGTTCAACATTTCTGAGACCCTCAGATCTGTTTTTTGTTTTCTCCAGGTTTGGAGAAATAAACAATAAACTGGACAACAGTGAACATGTCAAACATAGTGATAATAATAGCAAGTACAAATAATATTAACTGAATAATAAACTGAAGCATCAAGCCTTTATTTTTGGGGGGCAATGATTCCTTCCAGCTGGGCCTAAAAAAGAAAAGAAATGGTTTGGGTTTATATTTTCGTTTCATTGTAGGACATTTGCCATTTGCCTGCATAGTGTACAGCTTGTACTGGCCTGACCTTCAATTGCTGGTTGGTGCGTTTAAGGAACTGAATCTCTTCTGCATGTTTCTTCTCCTCGACCTGTCGTCGTTCAGTTTCTCGTCTCTCAATTGCCTCACATTTGGCCTTCTGCTCATTCACCTGCCTTTCCAGATCCCTCTTCTCATTCTCCAGATCTGCTATCTGACGAGGCATAATGTTCTAAATCAGTAAAGCACACTAATGGATCTGGCAACAAAGCCTGTAGTCATATGATAAGGTTTTCAACATTAAATTGAAATAAAGGAACCATGGAGAAGGGTGGGTTTTAAGCAGCAGGTAGCAATGCTTACCTTTTGCTCCATGTCTGTCTTCCCTTGTTCAGCCTGCAGAGCTTTCCTCATACCAAACCCCACGCTGCTCTTATACAAGGTCTGATAGGCAGCGATAGTCATACGAATCTCATCTCGCACTTGTAAGAGCAACAGCCCCCTCTCGGCACAGTTGATAGTAACCTGTCTGATTATCTCATCTAGAGGAAAAGGTAACGATTTTAAAAATTCTTTTAGGAAAGTGACATGACCTTTATCTCTTGCTATTAAGACTTTAAGACTCCTTTTTGGCCTTGGTAAAGTGGTCAAATCAATGATGCTATAAATCCTTTTGACAGTGAAGGGCAATTTAAAGTGATTGCAAGTTACAATTTTGTATTGCAAAGAAGTAATACATGTAATAAGTCTAGGCTGTGATTTTATCAGAACAGTTACAATAGATTACTATAAAAGCAAGAATCTTTCTGTCTCTACCAATGTTGCATTTATTGATAAGGCATTGGTAAAGTAGCCGGATGTTCTGCAGGCTCTTCTACTGACCAAAGCATTGTGAGTAAAGCTCTCTGCGGACAGGGCAGATGCCCGTTTCTCTGGCCTGTCTCTGCTGCAGTTTGAGGTCCAGCTGCTCCTGCAGGTGAATTACATCCATTCGTGTACAGGGGGTGCTGGAAACCTGCTGCACCCACAACTGGCTGTTCTCTGTCCATTCCCTGCAACAGCAAAGAGAAATGGGTAAACTCTCAGCAAGGAGCACTAAAACACCTAAATTTGAGGAACCCATACCTTGGTGGCAGAATGGCATTCAGTATCTCCTCACTTTGTTGCTTAACTGCATCAGCCGATGGGGATTTTGGTTTGGGTGGAGGTGGGACAGGGCCAGACATGGCTGGCTGCTGTGGACTCACTTTCAGAGGCCGAGCCTGAATTAATTGCAGGTGTGAGAGAAAATTAAATAAATAATAATTGACCCCCCACGCTCCATACCTTTATAATGTTTTCTGAAAGCCTGCTACATATATAAAATAAGCTGTAGTGTGTGCTATAGAAGCATCCCTTGTTTAGCTCATTATTATTGCCACTGTCAAACTCTGAAGCAGCTACTGGTAAATATACAGATTTATTAATGGATGAAGATATATGAGCATTCTCAAAACGTTTAATGGCAGAAGTGGCATACCTGTATATATGAATAACTTACGCAAGTTATTTTTGCACACTTGCATTCTTCTACAATAACAATCATACTTAATAATTATATTTTCAGAGCAAGGGCCATTGCTACCATGTTGCATAATGTATACTCTATATAATCTTAAATTAAACAAAGTATTTGTAGTCTTCCTCCTCCTCTTCCTTCTGCCTGCTTTGGTCCTGTTTGTGGTTAAAACTGTGTTTATTTGTTGTTGAAAGCTGAATGTGAGATTTTACTGTGGCACATAAATAAAGGGACCAAGAGTCGCCCCTGTCCTGAATCTTATTCTGCTGTTTTCAATTCACTTATCTGGCTTGGTTACCTTTGGTGACTTCTTCTCCGTGTTCCGGCAGACCAGCACCGGATTATCATACTTCAGCAGAGAGTCGGCAGGTGGGATCATGTTTTTGTAATATTAAATGTTGAAAGTTTGTGAATTCAGATCAGATCAAAACGAAGAGAAACTTCTCACTGCAATACACGCTTCTTCCAGGCAGGCCACTGTTTACAGTCGTTTCACAGTTACCATGGCAACCTGAGACTGCTTGAATGACAGTGAGTCAGAACACGAAAGCATTCACTGACAACTAGTCGTAAAACAAGAATGAAAGAAAGCTGATCGAGACATGTGCTAAATAATAAAAACTGATATTTCAGATTTCACCGTTCAGTGTTTGGTTCTGGGTGTTGTTGTGGTGTGTCACCGCAAGGAGGCGCGGAACCTCTCCCCCGAGCGGAACTCCTGTTCTGTGTCGGTGTTCAGGCGGGCTGATATTGTGAACGTACTCGGCCGAACGATTTTCCAGTATGGCGAGTTTTCAGAGTGACTGTTTCTCGGCTTTATGAGTTTATTTCTGACTCCGCGAAGGAAACAGGCACTCGTTTTTCACAATGGACGGCAGGAAGCGAGACAGAAGGTCTCCAGTTCGCGAAGGCAAGGTCAGAGTGAAGGAGGAGAGAGTTAGTCCCGTCAGGCCTCAGAGAGCACGCCGCTCCAGCTCAGACTCTAACAGCAGCAGTAACAACAACAACAGCCCCCCGAGGAGACAGGAGCACCGGTGAGTACACACACACACACACACACGCTCGACCATTCATACAACAACAGCAGACACACACATTCAACACCGGTAATCCGAGACACTTATTTATGTACACACATTCCCTCCTTGTCTCTCTCTTTCACACACATACGCGCGCGCATAGTGTCTCTGTCTCTCACACACTTATATGCACACAGCCACTCTCCTCTCTCACGTACAGATATTTTATCTTACACACACACACACACACACACACACAC
>JBBPDB010000007.1:14689610-14723758 GCA_037974465.1 Brachypetersius altus | reverse complement strand
TATATAAATACATAAATTAATGAACAGGAGTAACACACACACTATATATATATATATAGTGTGTGTGTGTGTGTGTTACTCCTGTTCATTAATTTATGTATTTAAATACTTTATACTAAGTATTTATGGAATGTCTTTCATCTGCAGTAGTACTGTAATGCTGTAATGTATTGCCATGAAGTGTAATGATGCAACACTCTACAAAGAATCTTATTTAGAGCCCACTTTTTCTTTTTCTTTTTTTTGTCTTTTCTGAGCTTAACATCACAAGTATTGGATGAAATTTGTGGCGGATATGTTTTGGGTTGAATGTTTTTCTTATTAGTTTGTTTCATGTGGGAATGTGGAGAACAAAATCTCCAAAGCCTAAACTAAAGATGTGGCCTTCAAGACATCTGTTTCAGAAAAAAATATGAAGAGATCTCCCTCCTTCGCAGGCTGAGGCTGGAGCTGGCCGGCAGCAGCTCCTCTCAGCTCCACACTCACTGCATTAAAGCTGCTCTGTGCTGCCCATCCCCCATGCTCAGCACCAGAGCTGTGCTTCTTTTGCAAGCAGCGAGGCTTCAGCTAGAGAGCCAGGCAGGGAGAGAAGGGGAGAGCAGAGAGGGGGTGGGGAGAGAGAGATGTGAGGAACAAGAGACCATGTTATTCTTCTAAAGAGAAATATTTTCTCCCGTGAGATTCGGGCCCTGTTTCTTTCAGTCCGAGCCGAACCACAGTATAAATAGATAGAGGTTATTTTGTGATGATAATATATTCTGCCTTTCAACCGCTTGCCGTGGTTTATCTGATTTACTTCTCACCCCCTCTCTCTCTCTCTCTTTTTTTCATTTTCACTTCCTGTTTGCAGACTAGTCCAGCCCACCACCAGCCTTCCTCTGCCTAACACAAGCACAGCTCTCGCTCACTCTAGCTTTTCTACACTGGCCCCTCTGTAAATTATGCGATTCTCACTTCAGTGATGTGCATCTTAAATGTGTTATAATAATACAAAAATCCTACTCTGGCCTCTCACTAAATGAAAAAAATGATATGATTCTCATATCTGTCTTATATGTGCTTTAATAATAAAAACTTAATGTATATGATTAGTTTCAAGTGCAATATTATAATCATACTGTTACTGTGGACACAAAGTTGTTTTTAATAACAGCAGAATAACACAGATACATTTAAATATTCATAGATCATCAATGGAGAGCTTAAAGGTGGTAGAGAAATCCTGCACACAGTAGTTTGGAAATCTGTGTGTAGGATTTAGATACCACCACCTTTAAGCTCTCCACTGAGGATGTGTCAGTGGTTAAATGCAGTCCTGCTATTCTGATGAGTTGCTGCTTTTTTTCATACATTTAAATAGGACTTTGAGTGCACAGGGTCATTATGATAATTATAATAAGAAGGCAGCAATCTAACATACACTCGTTTTGGTTCATTAGTGCTGTTTATAAAATCATCAAATTGTTGTGTGTCAAATTATCTTTTTTTTTTGGTCAAGAAAATGCTTTACTTATTGTTATGCAACGTCAAGACACCCCCCTTCCTCCCCCCTCCCGTCACTCCTCCAGCTACCCCCCCTCCCCCCAACAAAAAAAAACACCTCCAATTGAGTCCGATCCGTACTCGGCATAGAGTCCAGGCCGTGTTTTCGATGCTCCAGCCTGTCTCGGTAAAATGGCTGTATGAGCCTCGTGTTGGTGGGATCCGTTCCTCTGCTGTAGTCTAGTTCTGTAAGAGAACCCCCCCTCCCCACTTTCAGTGTCGGTTAAATTCACTCCCGGGACCCTCCAGTGAACTAAGACTCGTTCTGCAGAGGCGTGCTGGCGGTGCAGCCCGGATTCGGTCCGGCGGTAGGGGTGGGGATGAGTGGGGCCGCGGGTGGACTGTGGTGAAGCCGCCGCCGCCGCCGCTGTATTTACATTCAATGTTGAAGCGCTCCGTCTGACTGAGAGAGGACTCGCCGAGAAAGAGAGAGAGCGCGAGAGAGAGGGGGATCATGGCTGCTCAGGTCGCCAGCGCTGCCTCTCTCAACACCAGCCCGCCTTCCGAGCTGAAAAAACCGGATCGAGACCCAAAGGAGGAGTCGGTACCGGGGGAGAAGCAGCAGGAAAATAAGGAGCCGGGACTGGAGAGCGGATCTCCGGGCCGTGGGGAGCTGCACGACCGGGCCGAGGCTGGAAATGCAGGGGGAGGAGGAGGGGAGTCTGAGATGAAGAACGGGAACGGGAACCCTTCTCGAGTCAATAATACTCAAAATGATAACACCGGAGCCGACGGGAATAACCACCCTGGCATGGTGCATCATCACGCGTCCGCTTTCCCCCCGCCTGCCTACGGCTACAGCCAGCACTACGGACGGGCCCCTTTTCATCAACATGGCGGACAACAAAGCCCTGGCATGGCAGCTGCAGCGGGTCCAGGCGGGCTGTCGAGCAGCATAATGGACCCGTATCAGTCCAATTCGCACGACCACGGCTTCCCCAACCACCACTTTAACAGCTACGGGCCCTTCCCAAGCCGGACGCCCTACCCAGGCCAGGGCTATGCCGTCAACTCCCCGCGCAATCCCGCGGCTCCGGCGGCAGGGGGGCCGGTAGTCAAGCCGCAGCCAGCGGGGGGATCCACAGCTATGGCTGCTTCCTACAACAACCAGCGCTATTCTATGGGAAACCCGCAACCCACGTCTACCCCAACTCTCAACCAACTCCTGACGTCCCCGAGCTCGACCAGGAGTTACCCCAGCTACCCCCAGAGTGACTACAACAACCAGGAAGGTGCTAACAAGGGACCAGCAGAGATTGGCACTAGCGGCCAGTTTGGTGGGGGCCATCCGGGCTGGCAACAAAGGACCCATCACCCTCAGCCCATGAGCCCAGGCAGCACCGGACAGCCCCTCGGTAGAACCCAGGTAAAGGCACATTTCTCATTTATTTTGAGAAAGAATCGTTTCCCCCGCCTCCTCTCTGTCAAGACCTGAGCACCGAACACGCTAGGCTAGCTATTGTCTAACTCAGATACTCTAAAATGGCTGCCTCCTTGGGTTTTTCACACACCACTTCATCTAACAGCCTTTATTTTATCTGAACTGGTACCGTTTTCCAGTTCGGGGCCTGCTTGCTTTTTTGTATAAGGTCCACGGCACCCACCAGAGGCCTGAAGCAACCTAACGACTTGTATAAACAGGAGAAAAACTGTTGTTTTTGTGTCTCTCGTCGTTTCCAGCAGCGGGCGGCTTAAACGTAATTAGCTGAAGGCTGGCTAGCAGTTTTGGGACAGAACATAATTCTTAGCCTTAAAACCGGAGTCATATCGGTTTAAATGAACTGATGTGTACAGGCTGTAGGTCACATAACCATATTCCACGTGTCAGTGGGTCGGATTTTGATGAAAGGTGTTTATTTTGGGTCCAGTTCGGAGACGTTTCACACCTGTGTTTTTGAAGGTCTTGCATGTTTCATAACAGGCAGGAGCTGTCTGGCAAAACATAAGACAGAAATAAGAGATTCAAGTTTTTAAATAAAAGGTTAATGTGTACTATGAATGGACAATATTTGCCTTAGGGTGGGAAAGGGAAGATTTGAAAGTAGCTAGGCCTGACTGCCTCTGCCTGTAAACGCAAGCCGACTGATTTGAGTGGGAGCCGATTGCTTTGCTGTGGGATTTGAATTGTGGAGGTAAAATCCTCCTGTCAAAGGCAGGAGACAGTTGGTCTTGGGTTGACATGCTAGTCGAAATCTGATTGGCTCTCCATCCTCTGCTCTTGGCCATTTATAATTGCATCTGATGCAGCACAGACACCAGTCCTGATTAGTGCATGCTGCCTGTATCTCTCTACCCCACACAAAACACACCTCCTCCAGGACTTTCCATCATACATTTATTCTTTTATACAGTGATACATTTCCACACATGTTTTGATGCACCCTTATTTTAATCTGTTTCATTCATTACTGAATGTGGTGAAATATTCTCTGCAATCAATTACACAGGGATGGTCAATCTGACTGCTTATTGCTGTTGTGACTTAAAATAATGTCATAATTAATAAAATAGTCTTAACACGTGTAAAAAAAAAAAATTAAATGACCAAAGATTCAGGCTCATGTTGCCTTTCTCCAGGACTTTCCATTACAGTGATACATTTCCGCACATTTTAATCTATTCGGTCGTTACGGAGAGAATCTGGTGAACTAATCTGTGTTTCGACATGCAATCAGAATCAGTTGTTGTTGTTGTTGTTGTTGTTGTTGTTGTTGTTGTCCTAATTATTCACACATTTAAAACATTTTTGTTTTACATGTAAAGCCTTTGTTTTCTTAATAGATAAATCAGGAGAAAAACTGCTCAAGATTCAGATCCATGTTGCCGGTATCCCCCTCGCACACAACATGCTTTCTCCAGGACTTTCCTTTATATATTTATACACGAATACATTTTCACGCATTTCACTGATTTACTGCGAGAATGTGGTGAACTAATCTGATGTGTGCTCTACAGTCACTTATAGCGAGAACCTTTGAATGCTTATTGCTATTATGACTTGCAATAATACATCCTAATTTTTCTTATCCTAATTATTCATACGTTCAAAACGTTTAGTCGTATTACAGGCGGTGAACTAGTCTGTTATGCTCTTTGCAATCAGTGATCTAGAGTTTAAACATTTGAATACTAATTGATGGCGTATTGCTGTGGACTTAAAGTAATGTGTTCTAATTCCCGTTATTCTAATTGCTCATATATTTAACACATGTAGGGTCACATGTAAAGACATTGTTTCCTGGTGGATTGATCAGTAGAAGTTAAATGGCCTAAGACTCAAGTGATGTTTGGTAAAGTGGTAATTAAGCTACAGTGATTCGTAGACTGTTTTGCCTTCGTTTTTTCTCTCTGGCCACACTAAGCTCTAATACCGATCATGGGGTAATGGCAACAAGTGTCCTTGTTGACAGTAAAATCCAGTAGAACAAACCAAAAAAGCTTGTGTAATATATTGCAAATGCAATGAAGACAAAGTGCATCCATTTTCTGTGACCTTTGAAGCTAGAGGTGCTTGATTATGATGACACATTAATTTCAGTGTTCAGACTGTGGGTAGATGCATGTCAAAATACTAATTAATGTTATTGTAATGAAAATTTAATGCACTTTCTTGGTGTGTACAGGATATCCCAGTGACTGTATTAGTGCGTTTATGCATATGCTATCCTTTTGCCTTACCAGGACTGTAAACAAACTTTACATTGTACACTGTGTATGATATATAGAAGTTTACAGTAACTGAAATATTGCTGTAGCTCTTTATATTTTACTGAAGACTGCATTTTCTATTCCTAACACTGTTCTATATGAAAAATGTTCAACATAAAAGCACTGTTGTATTCGTGTTTTCAGCTTCAAAGATGTACATTCTTAAACGAATTGATTTCTGTTGGTTTTCTCAAATATGACTTATTATCTAGGTCTTAAAATTGCAGTTATCCTTAGTTTTAAAATAGTCATTGATATTTAGCACAAGTTGTGTACATCAGCCAGTTGTGGATAGCTGTTACTAATAAATTAAATTGAAATAGTCAAATATTGTGAGTAATTTTATTTATAAAGCTTTAATATTTCTTTATTATTTGAATTTCTCAGTGGAATTGGTCAGTAGGACTGTTTATGGTAAATGTGAAGAATTGTCTTATTTTCTAAGCATAATAAGTGTATCATCAGTATTTCCTCGAACACTGGGAATAGTGTTATTTAGGTGGGTATAGTGCAGTGCTTCATACCAAATAGCCTATATTTTCTGACACTTAATTTATTTATTAGATACATTTGTTGAGGTTGTTTACAACAGTTTCTAGTTCAGGCTTCTTTTAAACGATAGCTTTGTTTAATTTCTCATCTATTTATTTTAAACAAAAGTAGTTCTACAACCGTTTCAAATTATTTTTTTAATATTCGGTGATGCAATGCATATCACATTGTTTCTCCTGGATCCAGAGGTTTGGTGTGACAGGGGTCAGTGTGTGGGTTCTTTTCGTCGATCGTTGCAGGTGGTTTCGTTTTAGCAGAAACATTGTTAAGCTTCGATCAAGCTATGATGTTATTGCAGCACAGTACTGGAAATATTTAAGGTTTCATAGAAATATTGTAATAGTTGTACTTCTGTCGTTTACGGCAGTTTGTTCTAGAAAACAACGTGGTCTTTTCAGTTAAAGTGGTTGTAGTTTGCCTGTGTTGCCTTGCCAGTATGTTGGTATTGCGTTCTTTCAGTTTTCCTGATGGATTTGAACAATTCGCCCTCTCAAATTTGGCCCTTAATGCGCTGATTTATTTTCAGAAGTCTTTTTTGCCAGTCTTGGTCACTTGTTTTAGATAAATGTCAGTATAGTGCATATTGTTTGCTTTACAGTGTCATTCATGATTGGTCAGGCTATTGGCCATTGGGTCCTAATTCAGAAAGGCAGGATATTAAGGCAGTAGCAGGTAACTGTCTAACAATGTTTTTTTTCCTTTAGACCTTGTATCAAATGAATTATGCTGATACTTTGAGTCATATAAGTAAGAAGATTTCTCCTCAGTGATGGATCAAAAAATATTAACAAAGGTATAACTTTCACAGTTTCTGCAGAGTGTGTTCTGATCTCGGCATTATCCCAAAGTCATGTTCTTTATTGATTTGTCATTTTCAGTGTTTTGACCCTCTAAAGACTTCGACTGTCATGTCAGTATGTCTTGCTTATATCAGTCTCAGCTTACACCCGCTTCTGTTTGTTTGTTCTGTTTATTGACCAATAGCCAACTATATCGAGGTCTGACGAACGAACGCATTTCTTAGTGTTCTGATGGGCCTTCTCTAACCAATGATTTAATTGGACATGAATGCCAGTGTCATTGACAATCATGTTGGACTTATTTTTAGTGAATATTTTGGATACATTTCACCAGCACAGATACAGATGATTATTGATGCACTTGCACAAACATGGTCTTTGGTGTTTTAGTTGTGGTACTGGGTTCTGCTGATCAGAGCTGCTGCTGCTGTGGTGTATGATGTCCTTCCTGCCCTCAGCTCATCTGTTGGAGTTTCAGTATCCACCCCACCCCCCACAGCCAATCAAAGAGCCGGTCCAGCGGCGGCTCCTGCCAAGGGAGTCTTTGCTTTATCTTATGCAGATTAGCCATGTGCTGCTTTTATTTATTTTATTTTTTCCGTTTGGACAGTGGAAAATGTCAAGAGCCGTTCTGGCCAGCCACTTACAACTAGAGTTTGTTTACTGAAGGAGGCCCTCTGTCAGGTCTGCAATTCAAGCGAAAAACTGCTTGTGTGGATCACCAGACTCTGGTGCTTTTAGATGCTTACCGTTGTTGGAATTAAACAGAAATAACAATTATGTTTGGCTTCCATTAGAAAGTTGACTGTGATTACTTTTTTGTTATGATAACATTTTATTGGAATTGATCTTTTATAGGTGCAAGTATTGAACTGAACAGCTTTGCCTTCATTTTTAGAACTGTTGACCATATTTCCAAATAAAAGTATTGTTCTGTAAAGCATAATTTTAAAGGAAATGACAATAAATCGAGATATTGTTTACAGAACTTCAAAGGAAGAAGTCTTGTTCATTCTTAAATGGCTATAACTATCTTTGATGTGCTTCTAGTAGTATTCTGTTGTCCAACTGGTCTCATTGCGAGAGGAGAGTGTTGCTTACAGCAGTGGGTTTTTATACTTTTCCTCGTTAAATAAGATTTGATTTAGGTGATCAGTAATGAGCACCTCATAAAGCAGAATGAGGTGCTTGTGTAGGAATTTAACAGACACCGGCGTGGAATGATGAATGGTTAAAAACAAATGGCAGCGGTCTCTTTTTTCCAGAGCTGTATTTGTGCATAGACACTTTTATAGTATATCAGAAGTCTCTTAAAATAAATTTGTCATATTTGACCTTTACTCATTGAACATGTACCGCATCCAGTGTGTGACGCTTTCATGAAGTGGTAACTTGTATCTTAAATTATTTGTACTGTTTGTACTTTGGCATTTTATTCATTTTTTCCATAACCATTTATACAGTGTGATAAACCACAAGACACAGTTGAATTAACTGAGATTAGACTGTTTAAGTGCACTTTGAGACAAGCATATGATCTAGGCGTACAGTGCTTATTTGTTAGGAAACCTCCATTACTTGTTAGATACGTTAGCCTCATAGCTTCAGTATAGAACTGGAGAAGCAATTTTAGACACTTGGCACGTCGTCACTGGCTTTTAGTTTCGTTTTTGTCAAAACTACTGTTTTCAACAGTTTGTTTGAATGTTGGTTCTTCAGTCGTTTTGTAGCTTTGTGTCTGTCTGAATGTTTGTGCCGTCTGTGTTATCCATGTGATTGTCCTGTTTTCAGCTACCTCTAAAGAGAGTGTTAGTCGTGCTGCTTTTGCTGCACTGCTGTTTTTGAATCTTGCAAAAACGAGAAACTTATATTTTTACGTTTTTACGGGAGGCAAATGCATGTAAAAAATGTATTGAAACAAAGGAAAAACAAGAAAAGTTCTGGCTGGTACTGGAGGCTGCAGTAAACGATACAGGAAGATATCTAATCACCCAATTTGGCCACTGTAGAGTTATAGTGTTTTATTATTTTATAAGATGTATTTTTTCCTGATTTTTCTCTCCAATTTAGACATGCCCAGTTCCACCCACTAGTTAGGAATCCTCCAGTCACGGAATTTAATACAAACACACAAACAAACAAACATGAAAATGAACTAAAGCCATAATGGACTGTTCATATTGACTGACGAAAAGAGAAACGTTATGTTGGTTTTGATTCAAGCCAAGTTGAGGTGCGTTTTGCTGTTTTTTAGCTTGGATCTAAACCAATCTCCTCTCAAATAGATTTTCTTGTTTTAATTACCTTAATGGTTTAAAGTACTGCTTAAACATTTATTTTAGCTATTTAAAGTTTCTTTTCCATTCTTGACCTCTCTGAGTGTACTGTGGTCTTTAATTGTAACTGTGTATTACTTTGGAGACCCATTTTGATATCAATATGAAATTTGGACGCTGTTTAGATTTGACAGATATTTCAGACTGGTCTATGCTGAAAGTCCAGAAAAGTAGAATATATACATGAGACTAGGCTGTTGGGTTAAAATGCATTTTATTTCACTGCCTTTGATATCCAAAAGATATAAATGGAATATTCTCTGTGATGCATATGCAGGTGTATTTAGTGTTCATTTCTGTTTACGTATCGGTATTGGTATGTACATCAGCAAATATGTAGATGAAAAATATTTACAATTAGTCCTCCATGTATTGGTCCGTCCCTAAAATGCATATTGGTCACCTAGAGCTTTTATGTAAATGAAGTGATATTGTGTATTGCCTGCATACATACACATGCGCACACTGTATGTATCTTAGATTTAATTGTGTTGTCTGTAGTAAGAAGCCTGTTAGTTTGTAGCCTGCCTTGATTAGTACTGTGCTATAGTGGTCTGTGATATGGCAAAAATACTTACAAATGAAAATATGATTTTTAAATAGGATTTATTTCCCTGTATACTGTATAAAGCTATATTTTTGATGTGATAAGTTTAAACAAAAGAGCCAGAGCTACACACTCAAAAGTTGTGTTAAAATGCGTTTCGTTCAAGGTTTCTTCAGTGTGCCCCACAAAAGGTAACTAAACAGGATTAATGGTGCTCTGTTTGGAATGAAGCATGCAGTAGATTGTTAAAGTCCTGATGTTGTGGTGTTCATGTAAAGGCATGTTGAGATTTGTGTATTCACAATAATGATAAACATTACACTGCCCAGCTCTTCTTAGACATGAGCACCTTATTATGGGTTTGGTAAATGGGTGATGCTGCTTTGATGTGTGATCTGTGGCACATTATTGGGCATTTTATTACTGGTTGTTAGATTAACAGCTTGCGCTGCGGCTTTTAGGTAAGATAATGTGCATTCCCTGTTTGGCATCTCGGGTTGAACCACCTGTTATACTGTCTTTGGAGGAGTAGAGGCTGCAAAGGCGGTCTAACTGCCTGTTAATACCAGTGGTCCACTGAAGTGAAGTGTTTGAAACCGAAATTCCAGACACACATTGACATGAATGAACCCACTGATGCTGATGATACTTCGAAGGTGATGATGGACTTGGGATATTATGAGGTGTCAGTACGTCAGAGTGTGTGTTCTTGGGAATTTGGATTTGGCAAGTTCAGTTTGGGAGTCCAGGACTGGAGGAAGCAGTCCTCTCTCTTCTTTTTGGAACAGCGACGTTCTTGCTGACATTACAGCCCAGTGCTGTTTGAGAGTCTTGAGGCTTGAGACCCTGCAATTTCACTTAATGGATATTTACGTAACGGATAATGTGTAGTTTGAAAGTCATTATCAAAAAAAAATCCTCCTCTGCTGTTAGTTGGGGTCTTGTTCATCCTGTCGAGATTTATTTTTTGATATTGACTGGACTACAGCTAACCTCATTATACAGATACTTGCATAAATTCCTAAAAAAAAATGTATTTAACGAATCTTTTATTTAATTAACGAATTTCATTTCATGGCTCCCAATGAGTGGGGAAAAAGACAAAAGGTGTTGCATAGTAACATGTTACTCTATGCTCCTGTTTAGCAGGAGAGGTGGGAAATCGGTGTTGGCTTAAATGTTGGACTCTTTGTAATGTCAAAAGTTGGAGCTGAAAAGGTTTATTCCAGATCGGAGGAAACTGTACTTGAGCTTGCAATGGAATAAGTCTGACCAGAGCAATTCTGGACCAAAGGCTTGACGTGACCACTGAGCTAATGTCAAAATTCAGACATTCCCTTCTTCACGAACACGTTCTTGGCAAGTCCAGTAGTTCCTTTTGGTGTTCATTTTATGTCTGTTCTCTATTTTGTGACCTCTTCAACATCCACGTCTTTGTCTCTTTCTCCTTTTCTATTGTGTTAGTTTGTTTATTTTTTTTCTAAAAAATGCGGGCCTTCCACCACCACTCAAAGGTCCCGTATTCTACATAAATATTGAACTTGATTGCAAAATTTGTCCATGGTACTGATGGTTTTACCGTGCAAGTGGTGACCAGATCAGCTAAAAGTACAGTGGAGTTTCGTTGTGATAAGTAAATGGAGTATTTGTGGAATGCTGTGGAAAATGGGAATTTCTTAGCAAGGAGTAAAGTTAGATAAAACCTTAAGAAAACGTGTTAAATGGGTCAGGTAGTGGTCTCTTAAAATGTATTTTCATTATTTAGGTGTTTGAGTTTAAGGCTACTGTAGACATGGCCTTAATTGTAGACATGCCCCGCCCCCCGCAAAAACGTTGGTCCTTGTTTCTTTTTGTAAATCACAAATTTATGCTCATTCCTAGAAAGGACCCTTGATTTTGATGGCAGTGTTTGTTACATTTCAGATGCAACCAAAGTATTTTATTATTGTTATTATAAGGGTCCTTATAGCCAGGCCTTTATTCAGCGTGTAACAAATGATTTAAGCATTTCATCAGCAGTCTGACGTTCAGTGTTTTTTTTTTTTTGTATTTATTTTGAATTCAATTTGTTGATTGAATCACATTTTTGTCCAGATAAATGTAAATACTCTCAACCATAATGTCACACTGTCCACTCGATTTCATACCTCTTCGTTTATACTGCTATGGCTTCTATCATTCATTCAGTGCCAAAATTGTGCCTTTTTTTTTTATTATGAAAAAAGGAAAAGCAAGCCTGGCTCACTCTCAAACAAGTACAGCTGGGATGTGTTAAATATTCGGCAGACTGCCTTCCATTTGAAATTAGTTATATATAGCACTCTACACTTCCTTAACTTATACAGAGAAAGGGAAAATGAAGGTTAAGAACTGGGGGAAACTTGACCCCCCCCCCCCCCCCATTCTGTTCTTCCTTGTTCCTGTAATCACACTAAAATCTTTGTTTCCACTTACAAGCCCTGTTTTTGACGCCACTTTGCTATCATGTGCTGTTATTCATTAAAATATAATCAGGTACACAGGCCATTACTATTATATGCTTCTCATTGGAACATCTGTTGAGGAGGAAAGCAGTAGAGGATGCTACTGAGGTTTACTACCGTAACTGTACATGTAGAACATTTGCAAGGGATGCACTGATCAAACTTCTTTCCAGCCATTGGTTGGCTGATTGATTCTGTTGTCTAAGTGCAGACATTTTACACACTTTCTATCAGATAAAGTTGTAACATTTATATCTATATTTATTTGTTTCTTTAACATGCCTAAATGGCTTTTCAAATATGTAAGTGAACAATCAATGGCATATGTATGTAATAGGGCTGCACAATATATCGCAAATTTACAGTCATCGCGATATCAACATGCACAATATACATATCGCGAAAAACTGACTGAACTTCAATAAAGGCTGTTTTTCCAAAACTCTTCAACCAGTGCCACAGAGAAGAGGGCAAAAAAAATCACTGGGCAGTTTCTTCATCTTCTGTGCTGCTATTATAGATTGTTCCTTTTACTGTTTTACTAGTAAAAGAACTGACACTTATTTAAATAATGTTTACTTTTATTCAATTATTTTAAAATATATTTTCAGATTTTTTTCAATGTTTAATGGTACAAATGTTTTATGGGTGGCATTAAAATGTTAATGCTAGCTAAAATGCTAATTTCTGCATAGACTAGTCAGCATTTGGTGTCTGTTACCAGCCAATCCAAAACAGAAACATTAACAATGTTAAGGCTACGTTTTTTACTTACTTATCGCATGCGATATTAGGGCTGGGCAATTAATCGAAAAGTAATTGAAATCGGCATTCAGAACCTGTGATCGATCAAAATTTTCCAGCTCGATTATTTCAATTAATTTCCTTTTAAAAACACTACCACGTCTGGAGTCATGTGACCCCGCTACGTTATGTTACTTTATTCTGCCGACATGTCAAGCATGGAGAGCTTAAACACTGAGACAACTGAGCAACTTGTCAGTGAACTATGAGGGCAACCCTCACCCACCCTCCCCCACCCCAAAAAAAAAAAAAATCGTAATCGAGTTTAAATGTGTTCAATTAATCGAGATTTTGATTTTAGGCCAGATCGCCCAGCCCTATGTGAAATTGCCATCACAACACTCGACTACATTATCGCATATCGAATGTTTCCCTAATATCGTGCAGCCCTAGTATGTTATGTAAATTGTATATGTATTTGACTACATATAATTTGGCAGTTTAGGACAATGAGTAATATGTTGTTATTCAACAATTTTGTTATACACAGAGCAGCAGCATTCAAATGCATCACACTCTCACAATATTAACATCATATTAACAAGTTACACCACAGATCAGCCAAAAATAATAAATTGACTGAATGCCGGTTCGGAGCAAAATTCTGCAAGTTCTGATCTGATTCCAACCGTGTGGCTAATGCATTGTGAACGTTGTGTATGATGTGGTCTGTAATAATGTTTTATAAATATGAAGCTGTATGATTTGCAGCTTCTTTAATTAAGTTGTACTCTTCAGTTTTTAAGGCAAATTGCAATGATGGTGCTACAGTCATATAATATTTGCTGTTAAACTTGAATTGACAAAATTATGAGAAATATAGAAGGCATACTCTGATCATAAACCTGTCTCTGTTTTCACAGACTCAAGGCTCTATGGATCAGATCAGCAAAATGCGAGGCCAGCCTTATGGAGCGGGCAGCCCTTACTCTCAGCAGCCCCACCAAGGGCCTCCAGGGCCCCAGCAGGGACCTGCATATTCAGGCCAGGGCTATGGGCCTCCTGGTCCACAGAGATACCCTATGAGCATGCAAGGGCGCATGCAGTATGGCCAACAGGTCAGTGTTAAACTGGACAAATAATATAACTGATTTAACTTGTATTTTTTTTTCTTCAATTTTAATTAGCATGGCTATATGGAAGAATTAGAATGTAATTAATATATTTCATTTTATTAAGTTTTCTGGCATTATATTAATGTTGTATGGCCATCCTCTCATATGAAGTAGACACAATATCAACCTAAGTTTGCGCCGATGGACTTGTTCCTTGTAACAGTTATTCAGATAAGGCCATGTTCCAGTGTATGTTAATGTACATTTGTGAAGCATAATAGACAATTACAAATCTTACTTAATAGGTTTTAATTAACATTGTGCTCATTTTGCACAGATGGCATCATATGGACAGCAGGGACCAGGTGCATATGGACAACAGGGGCAGCAGCCCTATTACGGTCAACAAGGCCAGGGACCTCACTCTGGTCAGCAGCAATCATCATCATACCCTCAGCCTCCACCTAGCCAGCCAGGCAACCAGACGCCCTACTCACAGCAGCCCCACCCTCCACAGTCATCTGCCCCTCATGGGCAGGGTGGTCCTCCCTACCAACAGCCTCACATGTCTCAGCAGCCCCAGGGGACAATGTCAGGACCCCCACAGGGAGGGGCCCAGTCTCAGACTCCATACTCTCAGCCAGCTGCTCCACAGTCCACTCAGTCACCTTACCCACAGCAACAGGTGCCCCCATCCCAGCCTCAGCAGCAGGGTGGTTCACAGGCTCCACCAGTTTCACAAGCCCAGCCCAGCTATCCCGCTGGTCAGGGTTCCCAACAGACCCCTTCTCAGCAGCAACCACAAGCCCCCACGCCTGCCTCCCAGCAGCCCCCGGGGCATGGCCAGATACCACAAGGACAGCCCACGTTGTACCCCCAGAATGCTTCGCAGCAGCAGTCTTCTTATCAGCGCTTTCCTCCTCCCCAGGTAACTCCTTTTATATACAGTTTTATAGATAAAAGAAACTACAGCCTACCTGACTATGTGTCTAGGGATGTGGACAAGTCCTTGGGTAACTTTTCAAGGTGACTATTTTAAGTACTCTCTGAATGTTTGTGCGGGTATTCGTTACTTTTACAGGAAGATGGAGAAAAGATTTAGGCTTTTTGATTTTATATATTTTATTCTTAAGAGGACAGTAATATTTGACAGTTTTGTTCATATTTGCGAGTAAGTAAAACACCCAAAGTTACAAACAATGTTAATGGACTGTCAAAGGTACCGACATCTAGTTGGGTTTCTTAAATGTGTTTTGTGTACACCAATGGAAAAGTGGCATTATTGGAATGAATAATTACATAAATAGAAAATATTAAAATTGAAAGTCAGGACTTTGGTGTCAATTTTCTGTCAGTTACTAAAACACTGAAGATATACCCTTGGAAAGCCACTGCAGCAGCATTTATATTCTTAAAGATTCTGTTTAATTATAATGCACACATTAGACCGCATTATACTTTGCCTCAATGAAATACTAGTAGACTTTGACAAAAATGCTTCTCTGAAGGCAGAGATAGTACAGCCAGCTCTGGGGCTTCTTTTTATATGAACTAGTCTACTTACGCAAGCTGATGTTAGCTAGTGTCAGAAATATTTTAGAAAATGTCATTTAATTGTTTCTATCAAGTGTGATTAAATTGAAATTGAAGAAGTAGTTTCTAAAATGTGAACCAGCATGGATTTTAGCACTAAAGTTAACATCTTAATCCGAGGCTAGTGCTGTAAGCTGTATAAATGAACTTTATGCTTTATAGCTGAAATTCTGTGTAGACTCATGTTGCCGGATCTGTGTGCTGCAGGAAATTTCCCCAGAGTCCTTCAGTTCCCAGTCGAGTGCTCCGCCCTCAAGCCAACCTGTGGCCTCTTCCAAAAGTGGCTCGGAGGACATGCAAGGCAGGCCCTCCAGTCTACCGGTGAGCCTTCTCTCCTACTCTCCTCATACTAATTGTTTGGGACTCACACTTGTTGAGCTTGGAAGTTTAATTTAAGCATGCATTGTGAATTGGCACCTGTGAGGTGATTCTTCCTATTCAATCACTTACAGACTGAGAGATGCTGTTGAGGAGTTTCCTCAATAACTGCTGTGTCAGCCAAGGGTATTTCCACTGTTTTTTTCTAGTGTGATAAGGTTTCTCTTTTCATTGTTTGTGTTAGCAGGTATTCCTGTGTTTCTTGTGTCTTAAGTCTACATAGGAGCTAGATCTCCACCAAGGCAACAGGGGAGCTGTGATAAAATTCTTTGTTTGCTTTTTGTATTAGAATCTTGAAGGCTGGAGTGAGACATGTTGACCTCAGAGTCTTAGACAGATGGAGAGACTCGTCTACACTGACTCAGCATTTGTGCAGTTAACTGCTGTAACCATGGCAACCCCTGGGACGCTTTAGCTTTTTCTTTTTTTTTTTCCTCTCAAGATGAGATAAATAAGGCCAGCGAGTTGGTTGGGTTGGCGTCTGTGGCTCAGCAGAAACAGTGCTGCAGAGGGGTTTTTTTTGTTTGTTTTTTGGGGTTTTTGTTTTTTTACATGTGATTGGAGTAAAAGGACAAATTAATCGTTGACATTTTGTGACGTTTATTGAATTCTTTACATTACTTTTAACTGGCTTTCCGGTTTCATTTTTTGTCATTTTTTTCTTTTTAATTGAAGCATATTTATTTTATTTGCGTTGCCTGCTTTCATCAATAATTCAAGAAAAAAATATTCTGTTCCCTCTCTGCTTTTATTCATGTTAAAAATGCAATGACTACTGGTAGACTAGTAGACTATGTTGTTTTGTTGTTGTGGGAAAAACATATTAGAATTTCTGTGATGACCTCAAGAGGCCCTAACTATAGAACTGAACAGTGAATCATAGTCAGTTAACCATTTTGTCATGTGTGAACCTGGTGAAATGAGCGTCTGATTCTCTTTCTGTAGGACCTGTCAGGCTCGATTGATGACCTGCCCACAGGTACAGAGGGAGCCCTCAGTCCTGGTGTCAGCACATCTGGGGTGTCTAGCAGTCAAGGGGAACAGAGCAACCCAGCACAGTCTCCGTTCTCACCTCACACCTCCCCTCACCTGCCAGGCATCCGTGGCCCTTCCCCTTCCCCTGTTGGCTCACCTGCTAGTGCTACTGCATCCCGCTCTGGACCCCTCTCTCCAGCCGCCATGCCAGGTAAGACCACACAGGGACAGTGAACTTCTGTGCCTCCTGATGATGTTCAGGTCAAGTCATTTTCAGACAGAAAATTATTGGACTTTATCTAAATTCAGACAATCAGCACCATATTTTGAGTCGAACAGTATTTTATCTGTGTTTCACCTGATAGGAGAATGATGGTTAAAGTACTATGTAGTGGTTAGAGCCATGGTTTTACAAATATTAAATAGTAATTCAATAACCAGCAATACATTTCACATCACTAAATGTCCACCATGCAACACTTCAAAAAACTTCCCGGATTTTCTTTTTTTCTCAAATAAACCTTTCCTAATGCATTCATGCAGTGAAATTGCACGTTGGCTTTCCCTTGTTTAATACTGAAACTCAATTTTTGTTAAAAGGTTCAAAATGTGTGAATATAATGTGTCCCTATATTTATTGACATGAGTGGGTGGCATGAGCATGTTGTATTTAAAAACTGTTTTAAGGTAGTGAAAGTACAGCAAGTACAGAAGCAGGGAGAACGCAGGGTAAAGTGGGAGACAGGCTGTCAGAACCAGGACATGAAAGTTGAACTTGAACTGACATCTGGACCCAAATCCTTCGAGAGCATTATGTTTTAGGCTTCATCTCATATTTGAAACGCTAATAATGTACTTATTTATAGGGCTGGGCGATTAATCAATAAGTATTCGAAATCGACATTCAGAACCTATAATCGATCAAATTTTCCAGGTCGATTACGTTCCCTTTAAAAACACTACCGCGTGTGGAGTCACGTGACCCCGCTCCGTTATGTTACGTTATTCCGCCGACATGTCGAGCATGGAGAGCTTAAACACTGAGACAACTGAGTGAACTATGAACTTGTCAGTGAACTATGAGGGCAAAAAAATAAATAAAATAATCGTTCATTAATCGTCATCATGTTAAAATGTTCAATTAATCGAGATTTTGATTTTAGGCCAAATCGCCCAGCCCTACTTATTTATGTATTTGTGTTCATTTATAATAGGAAACCAGATGCCTCCTCGCCCCCCTAGTGGTCAGTCTGACGGCATCATGCACCCTACTATGAGTCAGCCTGGTGGTCTGGGCCAGGAAAGAGGTAAAGCCAGCTATAGACATAGTTTTATTTATTATTTTTTTTGCATTTCTCTTGCACTTTTTCTTATTTGTTTTTATCCTTTTTTTAAAGGATTTATACAAAGGAACCCTCAAATGGCGCCTTACGGCTCTCCCCAGTCTGGCTCTGCTCTGTCTCCTCGTCAGTCTTCTGGGGGTCAGATGCATGGTGGGATGGGGCCTTATCAACAGAATAACTCCATGGGCAGCTACGGGCCTCAGGGTGGCCAATATGGCCCACAAGGTGAGCAGGTCACAGTTAGAAAACCTATATCACAACAGAGTACTTATTTTTTGGTACACACCTAAATTAAATTGAAAGACTTAACAGCATCTGTTTGTCTGTGATACCTGGAAACCTAAAATATGAGTAAGAAAATATCATGTGTAGTAAATACTTTGGAATCTTGTAATGTGGAAAGATTTTTTAAAAACTACCATTGTTGTCAGTGATGGTCTGTTTTAATGAAGGGAAATTAAGGCAATGTCTTTTCCCATGTTCTAATGTATTTTAAATATTGTGTAGATTTCACAATATTCTTGCTTGACCCTAGAATTCTTAAGCATATATTTACTTATTTGGCATGTCTCAAACTTTAATTTTGCAAGTGAGATTTATTGTGCATTGTAGTGTCAAATGACATTTTGTTCAAACTTCTCCTAATGGCACCAACTGGAAGGTAGAAAATGTTGACCGCAACTTCAAAGATGATTTTATACATTTAAGCATGTTTGTTGTGATAACTAAAATTAACAATGTAAGTTTGTGTTGGAAATCTGTGTGCAAGCTAAAAATGTCAACAAATAAATGCATCAGTTAAGATGAGGTTATCGGAGCATTAACCTCTGTAGTGTAGAACTGCTGAAGGCCACAGCATGCAAATTAGCCCCCACTACAGGAAACATGTTATGCAGTCGCAAGTTATCCTGGTGAATGAAGTGTGTGTTCGGGCAAATCAAAGGAATCTGTGGTATCTGACAGATGTCTTGTCAAAATCATGCTGTCCTTTCTTTGATCACTGTACTGGAAAATGTTCTGATATGTTTTGTCTAAAGTGTAATATTTTGATGATGCTGCTCAGTTCTGAGAGCTCTGTATATTGCTACAAACATACTGACAGCTTGAGAGTTTATCCTGTAAAGTGGAAAAGTGTCGGAGCCCACTTTTCATTTATCTTTCTAAAGTTGCTTAATTGTCATAAGTCGATCTGATTGACAGCTGCTTAATATTATTTGTCCAAGTGATTTAGTTCCCTTGACATCTTGTTATCTAGTGGGTATACGGTTGAACCTAGTCGGTGTGGGTCTAAGTAGTTCAGCATGGGCAATACATTTTTTTTGGACTGGGCTTCAGTTTGCACTCTTGCTCTCTCTGCCTTGCTCTCTGAGAGCCCAGTGGATCACAGTGCAGCTATTTTTAGCCTGGGTGAAAAGAGGCAGCTGACGTAGCACAGCCCACGTCAGTTGAGCTGCCACTGTGACTGTGTGCTACAGCAGCACTACAGCCTGCTAGTACACTTGGGGGACTCTGAGACTCTCCATAGGGCCAATGATGAAGCACAATGCATAATGAGATGCATAATATTCAATGCAATGTGATTATGATTATGTGAAGAATAGCATCATGACCAGAGGTGGTGGTTCCATTTTTGCCCTGATAAAAATAAAAGTAACTGCAGCAAGCTGGTAACGTAAACAGACGTCCCTGACTAGTTTAGCCAAGTTTTCTCAAACTAGTGTTACAAACAAAAACTGTTTCGATAATTGATGTCAGATATTTATTTGATTAATTGATTAATGGGGTAAAACACGCAGGCAAATAATTTAAAAAGTGTTGTTCCAACATTAACACAAACGACCAAAATATTTGCTATAAATGTGAAAATATTTGCTTGCTTTTTGAGTAAAATGAACAAAAAAGTCATTGTTTGAACTGAATTGTAAAACATTAAACAAACTAACACTTTGCTACATTAAATATCTTTAGAAGCAGAACATGGACTATGGAAGGAGAAACACATTTGCTCTCTAACACGCTTATTCTGTCTCTCTCCCTTACACACACACACACACACACACACACACACACAGCGCATGCCATTAAACTCATTTAATTAAGATTTTTTAGTAAGTTATCCAGCTTTTGATTCCCCTTCATCCAGGGCTCCAACAGGTTTCATTTTCTTCTCATTACTACGATTTAGTTTTACATAATTTTCAGTTCATGCACTTTACTCAAAATGTAATGTAAAGTGCTTCCATACTATAAATGAATTTGTTCAAACTGATTTCTCTGCATCTGCCATGTTTCCAGTTTTTTTTCAACTCTAATGAACTGCTAAGGAAATTTATTGCCAACTTTTTTTTATAATCAGACCTTGATTTAATGATTTAATTGGTTATTGAGGCCCAAGCTGAGATTTTCTGAAAACAACTTTTATTATTTACATGATGCCTTGATTTAAGCTTTGTCAACTTTGCACATGTCTTTTCCAAATTTTACTTTTTCTGATAAACACTAATAAAACGACAGAAACACATTAAGTAAATTAACACTTGCGTGGTGCATTTATTCTGGACTCGTGTCGAAGGTGTCGTTTCTGACTAATTTAGGAAATTCCTCGTTTTGCCATTTAAAAGTCTTCCCCTATTGGCAAAGGAGACCTGCTGTTTCTACTTAAAATTGTTAGATCTTACCAAATGTGACACAACTGATAAAGGAGACAGTGATGTAACTTAGTTATCAGTTTGGTTTCATAGGCCTTCCTCCACTTCATTAACAGGCTGTTTTTTGGCTAAAATTATAACCATAACAGCTCACTGTGCAACACAAAAGGCTACTTATTAGTGTTTAACTTCTTATGCAGTGTTCTCCACTTTCAACAATGTTAGCATTGCCTTTAGCTTATTTTACACAATTTAATTTGGGTAACCAACCACACTTTTGGTGAAGCAGGTGTCATGGGAGCTGATTTTCAATGCTGGTGGATGCATGGATACTGCTGTCTTGTTTATATGTATATAAAATGTATGTATGTATGTATGTTTATCTTATTAAACTCCCTTTCCTCTTGGTTCTGTAGGTTACCCTAGACAGCCAGGCTACAGTGGCATGCCCAATGCCAACTACCCAGGCCCTGGCATGGGTGGATCAATGAATCCCATGCCAGGTCAAGGAGGAGGACCCCCTTTTACTGGCATGCCTCCTGGTAGAATGCCCCATGGACAGATGGGTGCTCGTCCTTATGGCCCTAACATGGGCGGTCCCAACATGGGTCCCAATATAGGCCCTAACATGGGTCCCAATATGGGCCCTAACTTGGGTCCCAATATGGGCAACATTCCCCCACAAGTGGGTTCCGGGATGTGCCCACCACCAGGCCTCAACAGGAAGCCACAGGAAGCAGCTGCCATGCAGCATGGAGCCACAAATTCCATACATAACAGGTATGTTCATCAAAGTTCTGCCAAGGACTAGTCATATCTTGGGAGCAGGGTCCATGTTGCTAAGCTTGTATAATTAACCACTATGCAGCAGTACCACTATTCAAGTAGCCAGGTAATGGTTAGAAATTGTGAGTTCATGGGGAAATATGATAAGGTCTAAAGTTAGACCAGATAAACAAGATCAGAGACCAGGTGCTCAGGGCCAGAGACATGACAGGTTAGCGCACATAGACAGCTAAGGGACAGAGCGATCTGCAGGGTATAGTGCTGAACACCCTAGGCACTTTTCTTAATGCTGTTGGGAATAAACTGACTGGTATCTTCAGAGTTCAACCCTTCAGCTAGCAGTTCAACAGTTGCTATATTAGCTGTGTGATGCTGTTGCTTGATTATTATTTTGAGAAGTGTTTAAATGAGGTTGCTTTTAACACAAGAAGAAAAACTTGCAGAACTTAATTTTAGTTAATACTGGCTTTTCTGTTATTTATATTTTGACTTGCAGATTGCCTGGATACCCCAACATGTCTCCTGGTATGATGGGCTCCGGACCTCCATATGGGCCCTCCATGAACAATATGCCAGGAATGATTAACACACAGGGACCACCTTTCCCTATGGGGGGAAATATGCCCAATAACAGCAGTGGTAAGCACTTGGTGTATATACTCTCACTGGTTATCTAATGTTCTTGCTTCAACAATAACATCTTTATTGACTGTTTTGTGTTTTGATTCCTGTTTTTTGTTCGCAGGGCTGTCCCCTGGTCCAGAATTTGGTATTGATGGGAAACTGAACCAGGCACAGAAGATGAACAACAAGGTTGAGGGGACACCCAAGACAGAATCCAAATCCAAGGTTTGCAGCTCTCCTGTGCAATTTAGAATATGAATACAATTAGGCTAAAAATTCAAAATAGGTTGATTTGATTTTGTGAGATCAAATGAAGTCCTATTAGTTACAACTGATTTTGACAAACATGCACAATTTATTATTGTCAGCTATGTTTGTTAGCTTACTGAGAGCTCCACAGTTCAGAATGAAATGCGTTATGCTCGTCAAGTACATTTTTGGGATGCAGAATCAGAAGTTATTTTGTTCCAAACAGGCAATTGGCCGGTTCTTGTTGTTCTCTTTTGGCAATTTTATGTAATTTGAAGTAACATGAGCTTGGTGAGCATTTTTGTGTTTCATTTAAATACTGCTGCTACACTTCTGTAAAACTTTTTCGTGCTAAATATGGCAAGCATCTAGTTAGGTGTCACACTTCATGCTGTTTAACTCCCTTAGCTGTTTAACAGTGGAAATCTACACATTCGCTTTTAATTTTGGCTTTTTTTGTTGTTGGTTTGTTTGCCAGTGTAAGTTGTCACAGGTAGGGGTGGATTTGGTAGTTTTGGGTTTTTTTTTAAAATTTTTTAATTTTTTTAGTTTTAGAAGAATTTGTTGCAGTGGGCCTTATCAGAGCTCAGGTTTATGGCATACTAGCAATGCTGAAAGTCTATAAGGCTAGATTTAATGCTAGGCAGTGTTTTGCACTCTATGCGGTGGCACAACACAAGTGACAACCAAAGAGATGTGTGTCACATTATTGTGTTTGGTTGAATATTTGTCAACATCTTTTCTGTATTTTGTCTTCTGAGTTTTTGTTGGCAGTTGGAATGTTCTGTTTTTTTTTGTTTGTTTGTTTGTTTGTTTTTTGTTTTTTTTTTCCCAGATTATTGAATGTTTTGACTGCTCCAACCTTTGACATGAAGTAGTTGACAGTACTGGATATAACTGAGAATGCAAGAGTTTTAATAGTGGTTGAGTTTGTCACGGTCACTGATTATGAGAAGCCGAGTAGCTTTTTGCTTTGCTCCCTCTCCTGTTATCAATTTGTACCGACTATAATAGCTAGCAAGTTGGGCCATGGAGTGTTTTAATCTAATCCATGATGAGTACTTCCAAGATTAGCCCCATCTCTTCTCACAAACACAAACAAATGCACATGCCCACATCAGACACTAAATACATGCTGAAGCCTAATGGTGTGACTGGTTTCATCTCAGCACATTTTAAAACATGCTGCAGAATCAAACAAATATTTTCTTTTATTAAATGCTGGATGTGTATTTTTAGATGGAAACAGAATATATATTTGTTTATCACGAACATTTAATGAATCTTATTGTTTTGAATGACTCCCTATACATGCTCAGAAGCTCAAGACCAAAATGTTATGTTTATGGAAAATATTGCTGTTAAGAATAGAATTTGAGTAATCTGTCCAGTGTGCTTGCTAATGCATAGCTTGATTATTTCACTATAACCAGAGAGTGTAAGAATGTTATATGTAGGCCATATAATGAGTAAGCTGAACCTTTCCTGAGTTATTAAGCCCACAGTCATTTTCTAAGGGTTAAGAAATCAGTGTTACCTGTGGAGTGCATGAATGCAGCATGGTCCAAAATGTGCATGGGAGGGTGTTTTTGAGGGTGGCAACACACAATTCAGACAACTGATGTGTGATAAGTAGTAATTGAGCTGTTGCACAGACAAAGATGAGCTAGAGGTTGTTGGCAAGCCAGGTCGTTTTAGGGGCCATTTTAGAATTTCCCTTTCTGTCTTTTTGGCAAGATGCACAGCTGGAAGTCTTGTATTTAACTCCTATTTTGAAGGAGGTAGAGTCCTTTCACCTTCCCAGACTGCTGGTATCTTTGTGTGATAAGAGAAAGTCTTGAACTAGGAATTACAGCTTGATTCAGACAAAATGGAACAATAGAATATGCAGAGTGACTCAGCTCTGCTGTTGGCGGACTGCAAATAACATGCAGTCAGTAGGCTGCTTAACAAAAATAAAAACATGCACCATCTAAAATGTATTTCCCATTTTGTGTAACTTAGCTTATTGATATTAGAGGTTGGGGTTCACTGGTGCGCATGGTTTTTAGCTCTTTATTTGCTAACTGACAAAGATGATAGTTTGTTCAAGGTTGAACATTTATTTGAGTCACCGACTTTTTAATGTTTTGAAAGCCTTTTTTTTTTTGTCTGTTGCTCTGAGCTGTTACTTTATTTTCTGTATCAAAACGTGCTTTCAAAGGGAAAGAAAATCATAGAGTTGATCTTTATTGTATTACTTTCTCCATCATATGAAATAATTACTTTGTTAGAAATTGTCACACATTTAAATGATTTCCTGATTTAGATAAACTAATGTGCATTTAATTCTTATTTAATTGTTTTTGCTTTGAAAGTGCTGTAAAATCTTTAATGTCCTCTAAAAACAATAATGAGCAAGTGTGTATATTTTCTGGCTATATGGTTAATTCCTCTGAAAATCTGCTCATGCTTAGAAGTCAAGTTCCTCCACAACAACCAACGAGAAAATAACACGCTTGTATGAGCTGGGCTCTGAGCCAGAGCGGAAGATGTGGGTGGACCGTTACCTAGCGTTCATCGAGGAGAAAGCCATGGGCATGAACAACCTGCCCGCCGTGGGCCGCAGGCCACTAGATCTCTTCCGCCTCTATGTGTCCGTCAAGGACATTGGAGGTCTCACACAGGTGAGAGTAGTTGCCCACAGTAAAGTATTCCACCTGTGCTCACATGTACTCCTATGAGGTGTGAGAACGGTCTGGCAAACCAGAGTGGCTGTTTACCTGCGACATGCCTCTGTCTGGCAGTGTTGGTTACTGACCTGGCTAATGCTTTCCTTTGGTATACGTCTGCTTGCAGGTAAACAAGAATAAAAAGTGGAGGGAGCTTGCCACAAGCCTGAACGTTGGTACATCTAGCAGCGCAGCCAGCTCTCTAAAGAAGCAATACATTCAGTGTCTGTATGCTTTTGAATGCAAGATTGAGCGAGGAGAAGATCCACCACCTGATATCTTGTCTACAGAAACCAAAAAGAACCAAGCTAAGATACAGCCACCCTCTCCGGGTAAGGGCTAAGCTGAGTAAACTTGTATGTTATGGCAATAATGCAATTTCCCTTTGATCTCTGAACTCTTCCGTCGTTTCTGTTCATTGTCCAGCTGGATCTGGGTCTCTGCAGGGTCCACAGACCCCACAGTCCACAAGCAGTTCTATGGCTGAGAGTGGAGACCTGAAGCCTCCTACTCCCGCATCCACACCACATAGTCAGATGCCCTCAATGCAAAGTGGCAGGTGAGTCCGGGTCATTTGCCATGTACCGTAGTGGTACATTTTGTTTTGACTGTGAACAACAACTTACCTGGTCTGTTTCGTAGGAGCAGTGTGAACCTTCAGGATCCTTTTGCTGACAGCAATGACCCAGCCTTTTCCCGGAGAAACACTATGACCCCTAACTCTGGCTACCAGTCCGGAATGAGCACTCCAGAATTGCCTGGTCGAATTGCCCCCTATGAGCCCAACAAAGACCCTTTCGGTGGGATGCGCAAAGGTAAGTCTAAATAGACTGCATTTAAAGATCCAAGAAAATACATTAATTTTGGAGCTGCTGTTTCAGCATAGATCCAGCATTTCCATGCTACTTTATAATCTTTTGTTTCAGTTAATAATAATAATAATAATAATAGTACATTTTATTCATATTGCACTTTAGTATTCTGAGCTAAACCACTGGTGCAGGACTAAAAGAAATATAAGAAATGGAATCGGTTCTTTAAAATCTTATTGTACTTGTGATTATTTGATAATGATTTAAAGAACTTTAACCACAAAACAAACCACAAAAGGCAGACATTTTAAGCTTGCTGTTTTTGTTTTTATATATAGACCATAGAGTCCATATTTTCTTACCAATGTGCCACGCTTTGCAAAATGTTGGACCCCCAAAACGTCATCAAACCTGTTTGTATTCACACAGGCCCTTACAAATACAGATATTTTGCTGATTTAAAATCTTTCAAAATCCATAAATTCTGGTACTATAAAGTAATATTGATTTGATCTAAAAATCTGTAGTTATAGTGTTTGGATATCCCCCAGTGCACTGGTATATCAATTTTGATGAAGTGGAAGCGGCATCATACCACGCATGCACTGTCTAGACAAGATTGTCCCTCAAAACAGTGTTTAAGCAAGATGTGAACTTATAAGGGAACCCACAGAGGCCAACAATCAGTTAGAAGAAGTTAGAGTTTGTTTATATGCTGCTGCTGATATTTTAAATCTTCTCTTTTTATTATTGTTTGTTAAATTTACTTTAGGCCCTTGGTTTGCAACCCACATTCTGGCTGGAAGATTGTCATTTGTAATTCAGATACACCTGCTGACTTTGAAGGGGGCTAACTGCATTTGCAAGACCCTGTACATCTTTCTGTCTTCATGTGCAGTTTGAGTGTTCATGTCGCAGCATTTTTGCACAGTGAGCACATGTATAACAATTTAGTGCTGTACACAGGCAGATCAAATGCGTAGTTCGAGTATTCCTCAGAGAACAGTGTATGCGCAGTGTATGCCTCACTTTTAATATTAAATAATATTTAAAGGTTCCCAGTCATTTCACTCCTTTTTCTACTAGGAATGTTGCTTCCATTTGCCACATTAGCAGCTTTTACAATTCTACATTCTCAATAGTATCCAAAATTAATTTAGCATCTAACAGTAACGTGTTTTTGTTTCTACAGTTGGTGAGCAGTTCATACCTGGTGGACAGGGTCCTAACAGCACTCTAGGAGAGCAGTTTAACCGTGGACCAGGAGGTGCCATTGGGAACATGCCTATGGCACAGAGACCGCAATATCCATACGGGCCAGGCTACGACAGAAGGTGAATCATAGAAGGCCTTAAACTCAGTAATAGGGGTGTCTTGGGTTGGGAATGTGAGCGTGTAGTACATTGTAGTGTGTGTGTATATCTTATTTTGGGATGTGTTATGAGACTTTCTGCTGGGTTTTACAGGCCGGAGTCGGGGATGGGTCCAGAAGGTAGTATGGGCCCTGGAGTACCACAGCCAAGCATGATGCCTTCCAACACGGACACTGGGATGTACTCACCAAATCGCTACCCTCAGCAACAACAGCGGTCAGCTCACTAAGATGTTTAAGATATTGAACAGGATGTCTGTCCAGTTTAGTGCTGATGAATATTCAATATAATGCATGGTGTCTTACAGACATGATTCCTATGGTAATCAATATCCTGGCCAGGGTGCGCCTCCTGGTGGCTCGTACCCAAATCAGCAACCAGGAATGTTTCCTCAGCAGCAATCAGTAAGTAATGTTATTAAATAAAGGAGTATCTTAATTGAAAAATGTGTCATAAAATCTTGGAAAAAAGTAATGACGGCCCTGAAATGTGGACCACACTGAAAATGTTGATCCTGCTTGGGAGGTAAAGCTAAAATTTCTCTATTAAAAACAAGGGGAAGAAACTCATGTCTAGAGCAACATATAAAACCCATACATCCATTATCATGTAATGTATTATTTCTTTTTCTGTTTTATGGGCACCGTTGTAAAATTTGCTTTTTTTTTTCCCAATCAGAACTACAAAAGACCAGGAGAGGGAGCTTACCCTCCAGCAAAACGACATCATGACGGTGAGATATACAGCGGACCATTCAGTGGCCAGCAGCAACAGCAGCAACCTCAGGCTCCCTCCACTGGTCCCTCATCAGGCCAGCAAGAGATGTTCAACCAGTATGGCAGTTCATACCCTGGATCAGAACGACGTCCCCCTGGACCACAAAACCAGTTCCCCTTTCCCTTTGGAAGGGATCGAATGCAGGCTGGGTCAGGCCCTAACTCTCAAAGCTCTATGCCCACTCAAATGATGAGTAGCTCCATGCAGTCTGCCCCTGATGGCCCACAGGGTGGGATGTGGCAGGGCAGAAATGAGATGGGTTACCCCAACTATTCCAATCGACAAGGTCCCCCTGGTGGACCTGCACAGGGACCTGGATTTCATGGCATGAATCGATCTGATGAGATGATATCATCTGAACAACGCATGAACCATGAAGGGCAGTGGCCAGGGCCAAGGCAACCCCCCTATGGTCCAGCTGGGACTGGCCCACCCATGAGCAGACCCTTGCAGTCCAACTATCAGTCTCCCCAAGCCATGCAGAACCACATTCCGCAGGTGTCCAGTCCTACGCCAATGCCCCGGCCCATAGAGAGCAGGACATCCCCCAGCAAATCGTACATGCACAGCAACCTCAAGATGCAGAAGGCAGGTCCCCCAGTCCCTGCATCTCATATCATCCCTTCACCTGTACAGCCCCCACTGATGAGAAGAGACATGCCATTCCCTCCTGGGTCTGTAGAGGCTACACCACCTGTTCTTAAGACTCGCAGGCGCCTGGTCATGAAAGATATTGGTAAGTAGCCCGATTTTCCTTGTAAGGCTACATCATTATTCAACAATACTATTAAGACGTAACGAAGTATGAGTGAAAGAACCCGAGGCTATTATACTGCCTGACCTTTATTAGGGACAGAATTTGATTTGTGACTTGGCTGTATTTCAGCATTTACAATTGGTTTGAGCATCACACAAAAGTTTGATGCTCTGTAATTGATGGAGTACAGCCAGTAATGCCTCTGGCCCTGTTTACGCTTTGTTTTAAAATGGATATTGGGTGATTGGATCCCACTGGAATCTCACACCAACGATGCAAACATTTCTGGTAACAGCATCCAAATTCTCACAATTACAATATACTATTATATCTGCAGTTTAGTTTAAAAGCTGCAGTATCTCTTCATTATCCAACAGGAATCATTTTAAACAGCCAGCTGTGCAGCTAGAGAGATTACTGTCATCAGACTCCGTTTAAAAACCAAGAGTGAACCGGGCCTGTTTCTTGGGTTTTAGGCGTTTTTTTTCTTCTAATTTCTAGTAACAAAAGTAGCTTGCATTAATGTATTGTCTTTACATCCCCTTCCCCATAAGGCAGTATGAGTTGGTTTACCCTGTTGAAGTATTAAGTTTATTAGAAAATTGTCCAAATATGTTGGTTATGCTAAAATCTTCATACACCAGTGCTGGCAAGCTTTCAAGTGAAGCGATCTGAGAATTTTAATTTCCCCCTCCCCGTAGGCACACCAGAGGCATGGCGAGTCATGATGTCACTGAAATCAGGTCTTTTGGCTGAGAGCACATGGGCTTTAGACACCATCAACATACTACTGTATGATGACAACAGTATCTCTAATTTTAATCTCATTCAGGTGAGTTTTCACTAAGGAATATGCAAAATAATTATGTAAGGTGGTGTATTTATTTATTTTATTTATTTGTTATGCAGAGGCACATAATCTTAATTGCATAATTTGTCTCTTTCACAGCTCCCCGGATTCTTGGAACTAATAGTGGAATATTTTAGGCGTTGCCTCATTGAAATCTTTGGCATTCTGAGGGAATATGAAGTTGGTGATCCAGGACAGAGGACCCTGCTAGACCCTAATGCTCTTAAAAAAGAAGATGGTGGTGAAGATGAGGGGTCAGTAGTAGAAGGCATGGATGACGAGGATGAAACAGAGGAGGAAGATGGAGACGAAGAAAACTCGCCACCACATCAAGAAGAACAAGTTCCAGCAGCACTGCTTCAAATTAAGTCAGAGCAGAAAATGAGCGACTCAAAGAAAGATGAAGATGGTAAAGTGATTGATAAAGCCTCTACAGCAGATGCTAAAACACCAGAGCCATCTGTCCAGGACCATACTGTGACTCAGGAGAAGCCAAAGCAGGCCAGCAAATTTGACAAACTTCCGTTAAAGGTGGTGAAAAAGAAGGATCCATTTGTGGTAGACTGCTCTAGCAAGCTGGGCAGGCTTCAGGAGTTTGACAGTGGCCTTGTGCACTGGAGTATTGGTGGGGGTGACACCACAGAGCACATTCAGACCCATTTTGAAAGCAAAGTGGATTTATTGCACCCTCGGAAGTGGGTGTTTCCCACCAAGTCGTCTGGAAGGAAGAAAGTTTCTGAGATGAAAGAGAGTGAGGCGTCTGTAGTACCCTCATTGAGTGTAGAGCAAAGAAAAGAAGACCAGAGGCCCTTTCAGCAGTCATCTGCAGGAAAGCTGACGGATGGTGTTTCTGATGCAAGGGAAGAGAAGTCCTCTAATGGCACTGAGACTGTCTCAGAGCCACTATCGGAAAAGGAAAAAGAGAAGGAGGGACCAGAGAGAACAAATCGGGAGAGCAGCAAGTCGGCTCTCCCCAACATCAGCTCTTCCTTACAGACTCTAAGCTCGGTCACCGTTCTAGAGGATGAACCTCACAGCAAGGATGAAGCTCCACTAATCACGCTCTCGGAGTGGCAGGACTCCCTTGCCCGCCGCTGCATTTGCGTCTCCAACATTGTACGCAGTCTTTCATTTATACCTGGCAATGACTTGGAGATGTCCAAGCACCCAGGTTTGCTGCTGCTACTGGGCCGCCTTGTGCTCCTTCACCACTGGCATCCTGAGCGCAAGCAGGCGCCTTTAACGTACGAGAAGGAGGAGGAGGCGGAGGAGGACATAGGTCACAACAGAGAGGAATGGTGGTGGGACTGTCTGGAGCTGCTGCGGGAGAACTGTCTGGTTACTCTGGCGAACATCTCGGGCCAGCTTGACTTCTCCATTTACTCTGAGAGCATCTGCCTGCCTCTTCTTGATGGCCTGCTTCATTGGGCCGTCTGTCCGTCGGCAGAAGCCCAGGATCCCTTCCCTACTCTCGGGCTTAATGGGGCTTTGTCTCCTCAGAGACTTGTTCTGGAGACCCTCAGTAAACTCAGCATCCAGGACAATAACGTGGACCTAATTTTGGCGACACCTCCTTTCAGTCGACTAGAGAAGCTTTTTGGGAACCTTGTACGCCTGGTTGGGGACCGAAAGGTGCCTGTTTGTCGGGAGATGGCAGTTGTGCTGCTGGCCAACCTGGCCCAGGGTGACAGCCTGGCAGCTCGTGCCATTGCGGTACAAAAAGGCAGTGTAGGGAACCTTTTAGGCTTTCTTGAAGACAGTTTAGCAGCCACACAGTTCCAGCAAAGCCAAGGCTCCCTGCTGCACATGCAGGGGGCACACTTTGAACCTACCAGTGTAGACATGATGCGCCGGGCTGCTCGGGCTCTGCACGCCCTCGCTAAGGTGGAGGAGAACCATTCTGAGTTTACGCTCTACGAGTCGCGGCTACTGGACCTCTCTGTCTCCCCTCTTATGAACTCTTTAGTGTCTCATGTCATCTGTGATGTACTCTTTCTGATTGGCCAGTCATGACAGCTGTGGGGAGCGGTGGCTCCATCTTCTCTGGTTTTCGTTCTCTCCTCTCTGCCTGTGTCCCTTGGTGTGCAGGGAATGAAAAACAGAGAAAAATGACTGTTTCCCCTTTTTTTAATTTATGCAAGCCCCTTCGGATTCCACCCTTTGATTCCCTTTTTTGCTGTGTCTCACTTTGGGGAGGATATCACAAAATAGCTGTGGATCGTGAACCAGAGCCTCAAAAAAAAAAAAAAGAAAAAAAAAAGATGACACAAACTGTTAACCCTGTTGCCAACAACATAAATGGACAGGGACCCCAGGTTTTATGTGCTGCCCAATGGGAGGGTTACATTTTTATAGCAAAATAAATAAACGAATAAAATAAATAGCAGAAAAAACTCTTGACCAAAGTTGCTGTTTTGTTTACAGTGAGTTTGGGGTTAACAGTGCCCTCGCTCTCCCCTACAGGGCACAGTGAGTACATGTCTCTGGTTCATATTTGGAGTCTGATTAGACAGTTGAACTCTCCGGTGGTGGTGTTGCTGTGTTGTGATGCTGCACATCCAGCCCCACAGGAGCCACTTTGTCAGCAGTGAGCAGGATGCCCTTACATTGGAGGCCTGTGCAGTAGATTGTAGACATTTTTCTGTGCAGATCTGTACTCCATTTTCCTTATGACTGTAAACATACTGCAGCACTGTTTCATGTGGAGAAATGTTGGCTCAGCAGCTCCACTCTAGTTTTTAAAAGGTTTTTAAAATTTAGTTTGACGGTAAAGAGAGATTGGCTTTCTCCCCAAAGTATCGACAACCTTGGACACCCTTACCTCCTCTCTTTAACCCCTTGATTGTATGACTTGACCCTTATAAAGAAATCACTTCCTAGGACTGATTTTCAACTTAAGATACAGCACAGGCTGTAATGTATATAAGATGTTGTACATTACACTTTTTTTTTTTTCCTCTGTCTCTTTCTCGCCCTCTGTCTTTCACTCTTATGCTTCACACTTTTTATCTATGAAGAATGAAAGTGGACACTCAAGTTGGGTTCATGACATAAAATCCTTAGGTATATAAAAAGGAACCACCTTTTGGCCTCCCCACAGTTTCTCCATAGTACAGCGCAAACAAATTAAATATTTTAATTTCATCTCCTGGTACAACAAAATAAACTCTAGATGAAGAAACTCAGTTGAGATATTTTTTCTCCAGTGATACGAATTCTGCATATTTGTATTTCAGACTATGTAGCTAAAACTTAATGTAAATTCCTCCTTTTTCCCCTTTTTGGCTCAATGAATATCATTTATTCAGTATGAAATCTTTATACTATATGTTCCATGTGGTAAGAATAAATGTACATTAAATCTTCGTAAGATGTTTGTGAATGTTTTATTCATTTGAATGGCCATCATGGGAAACAGCAAGACTTCGAATGCAATGCATCATAAACTACATTTCGTTCACAAATAGACTGAAGTGTGGTTTAACATGGTTACTTTTTAAAAACATGCCTTCTGATTTAAATGTATTGTTATCTTATTACACAGCTGTTTTCAGTTACATATACATGAGCTATATATGGGATCTAACTTACTGCCATCATCCAAACCTCAAACCCCCTTTTACTGCAGCTTCTATTTTGGGGAGGCTTTATACTACATGCTGGAACATCGCGGTGAGGATCTAATTGCATTCATAAAAGCACTTCTAAGGTCAGACACTGAGGTTGGAAGATTAGTCCTGGACCACAAATGCCACTCCAGTTCATCCCAGAGGTATTGGATGGAGCACCAAGCCTCCAGAGACTACAGCTCCACTGCTCCATAGCCCAGTGCCAATGGGCTTTAAACCTGTAGCTCAAGCTCTTTGGCGGTGCTCATGCATTTTTAGTGGCGATTGTACTTTCCCCCCCCATTTCTGGGCCATAATAAACCAGGAATGTGTCAATAGCTTAAATGTTTCACTGACAAGTTGATCATTTTGGATCGTGTGAAACGAGGAGGTAAGAAATCTAGGCAGTTCTGCACAGTACACACTAACAATCATCCCATGCTAACAACAGCGCTGTAAATGTCTCGCACTGAGAAACCAAACTAATACTAGTCTCGACATCGGACACTGCTAAGAGTGAGATTCAACTTCACTATTGACTGCGGAGGCATCTGATGGGCACTGATGGCTCCTGTCGCTTTAAATCCGGTTGTACTTAGAAAAAGTCCTATTTCAAACCTCATAATGAATAACTTGATTACAGCAAAGTGGCCCCTTATAGTCCCAAGAGCACTCCACAGCATACAGTGTGAACAACATTCAATAAAAAAAATACATATATATATATATATATATATATATATATATATATTGAACCTTCAGCTGCAGATCACACATGATTTTCTATAATATGTATCTGTTATCACCCAAATGAGGATGGGTTCCCTGATGAGTCTG
>JBBPDB010000007.1:14668469-14681780 GCA_037974465.1 Brachypetersius altus | reverse complement strand
GCGTGGGGCGTCTGTTTTGTGGAGTTTGGGGGAGTGGGGGGTCTGTTTTGTGGAGTTTGGGGGAGTGATGAGTCTGTTTTGTGGAGTTTGGGGGAGTGAGGAGTCTGTTTTGTGGAGCAGTAGTGAAGCCCGAATGGACTCCGCGGTGAGATGAGGGCTATCTCAAATAGCATAACCGGACGAATACGGTCCTAAACAACATGCCTTGAAGCTAGCATTCATCGTGAAATGTCGGAATTGAGGTAGTTAAGTAACCATACTATTACACATTACGGTATTTATGAAATTTGTCTAAATGTTTAATGCTACCGGCTGGTATCATGTATTGGCTAATGCTAATGTCACTAGCCTGTTCAGTTTATAGTTAAAACCCGGGCGGCCTGACTTTACAAGTACGTATAAGGTCGAACTGTGTATGATTAATTGAATACATTCACATTTACTGAGGGACTAGGGAACATGTGTTTTGGGACAGACTTTCACTTGGGAGGAGAAATGGCTGCCGCTGTAGTCTTCAATTAACATTTGTGCTAGCTTCTCGGGTGACGCTTCGTTAATGCTGTTTTGCTAACCATGGTTGAGAACATAGTGGTTATCTTGCCTCTTTAATGGTTAGACATAGTTATGTTTTTGTAAAACATTTAACAAGTTAGGTAGCTAGTTATCTCTTTTAAGCTCCTCCGTCTCAATTGTTTACAATGAAAAACTGCGAGTATCAACAAATCGACCCCCGAGCTCTTGGAACACCAGCCTCGACACCAAGCTCCACTCTGCCAGGAGACAAGAAAAATCCTCATCGTCCAAGACGAAAATGGGAAGTTTTCCCCGGAAGAAATCGTTTCTACTGTGATGGTCGGATCATCGTTGCCCGGCAGTGTGGTGTGCTGCCTATGACACTCTGCCTTATTCTCTTCACCAGTGGCTTATTCTTCATTTTTGAGTGAGTAATGTGTTATAGGAGTCATTCCAAGGACTTCTCAAGTCCCTTTTGATAGTACAACAGTATTGAGATCATTATGTGTTTGCTTCGAGTTATCTAGGTACTGCAGTATACTAATTTACGAAATTAAAGAAACTGTGGTGATGATGTTGTTTTGGCACCTCTTGTCCAACAGCTGCCCCTTTCTGGTGGTTCACCTCACTGCCTGCATCCCAGTGATTGCTGGGTTGCTGTTTTTAGTTGTGGTCATTACCCTCCTTCAGACCAGTTTTACCGACCCAGGGATCTTACCAAGGGCTTTACCAGAAGAAGCAGCAGATTTGGAGCGTCAAATCGGTAAAAGTCTTGAGAAAACTGCTGTTGGACGATTTCTATGAGATGTGTGGTAAACATCAGTACACAAGAGCTGGCGTGTTTCATATTCCTAGATAACTCTGGGACAGGCACATACCGGCCCCCACCTCGGACCAAGGAGATTCTTATAAATGGGCAGGTTGTCAAACTCAAATATTGCTTCACATGCAAGATGTTCCGGCCACCCCGTACGTCTCACTGTAGTCTTTGTGACAACTGCGTAGGTAAGACCATACTCAACCATTTTTGTGCTGTTAATATTATGAATTGAATTAATCTGAAGTTGATGAATGAAATGCATAAAATATTTTGAATGGGTCAGACTATTTTTACTATCTAATTAAACAAATAGAACAGTGACTTAAAAAAAACTGTAGTTATGGCATTATTCAATTCTAATGCAATTTCTTATGCTTGTTTGTTCCCCATATAGAGCGTTTTGACCACCACTGCCCGTGGGTTGGGAATTGTGTTGGGAAGCGCAACTACCGTTTTTTCTATACATTCATAGTCTCATTGTCCTTTCTCACCTCCTTTATTTTTGGCTGTGTGATCACACATCTCACTTTACGTAAGTCATCCCCAGCTATGTATTGACTCAGCAAGTATGACATTAATGTATAATTGCTAGAGAATTAGTTAGGTTTTTTAGTTAAATGTGGTAAGTTACTTTATTATAATACTAACATGTCAAAGTTTAGTTTCTCACATAAATAAACAAGCTGATCAAATTGCAAACTTCTAACATGGGTTAGTCACGTGGGATATTCTAAATTTTAATCTGTAGTCTAAAATGTGTGTTCAGTGTGTCTCAATCTTATAGCAACAGGTGGTAGTGCCCAGAAATTCACTCTGGCATGAAACATTTAGCTCTGAATGGTCGAATGCAAAGTACGTATGTGAATGTTTGCATGATTTGGGTTTTAGTGAGCACATGCTTACACCTTCATATAACGGTATGCTTTCATCCAACTACACTTGAGAGGCACTGAAGGGGTTTCACATCAAGATAATAGTTCAGTTGTGATGGTTGAAATTTTTGGCAATCCCTAGTAAAGTGTTGATTTTGTAAAAACAAATGTCATTTTAATATTCTTTGATAGTTTCTTACTGAACAATCATTTCTGTTATCTGCAGGATCACAAAGTGGAAGAGGTATCATACAAGCCTTACAGGAGAGCCCGGCTAGATATCCTTTTCTGTCCATATCTACTGTCTCAGTGGCTAGTACTGATTAAGTCTCACATATTTACAGTGTAGCCAGACTGAAGGAACTTGGCTGTCTGATTCCAGGTCCACAGCCTTCAGCTGCCGCATCTTCTTCTACTACTCCTAATCTAATTCATCCCTAATCGGCTCTGTCACTCCTTTGGGCTGTACCCTTTTGGTCACACGTAACTACTGCTATTGCTGTAGACCATCTGACAAGCAGGTGTCCAATCTCCAGAAAGAAAACTGAATGATGTCACTGACCAGGCAGCATGTGTTGTGTGTTTGTGTGATTTGAGGTAGCAAGTGAGAAGTTTCCTATTGGACCATATGGTATACCAGAAGGTCCTTGAGTTGTCTGCTTCAGGATAATGTTGGGCAGGTTGGATTGTTCTAGCAGCATAGTTGATTAATGAAGGTGCTGTATTACAGATTTATATCATGTTAGTTGATTCATGGTTTATATTCGCTTAAATACAGCATGGGTCAATATGAGGAGTTTCACAGATAAATAATTCACAGCTGATATCTGTATTAAGCCTTAACCCCTTCCGCAATGTTGTTGAGCTGGTTGTTTGTTTCTTCTCCATTTGGTCCATTCTTGGCCTTTCTGGCTTCCATACATACTTGGTGGCCTCCAACCTCACGACTAATGAAGATGTAAGCATGAGCATACAATAATTTACAGTTTTTTTATATAGACATCAAAGTGAATGTGAACATGTATGCAGAGACGAAATGGCAAAGATCAGATTCCACAGTGTACATATAGTGCAAACAAACAAAACAGTGCAGATGAAGTACGGAATAAGATAAGAATGAGATCAACATATTGATTTGAATAATAATTACACTCTGAATATTAAATATGTAGTAAATATATAACTTTCTACTGAAGTACATTGTTTGAAGTTTCTTTATTTTTGAATCGTTTTCAGATAAAAGGCTCCTGGTCAAATAAAAGAGGAGCAGAAGATTCAGGGAACCCATACACCTACAACAGTATCTTCACTAACTGCTGTGTGGTGCTGTGTGGACCCATGCCTCCCAGGTCAGTACAATAATAAAGGTGACTATACATACAGTACAGCAGGATTTTATGGTAGGAAAACAAGTAGAACAGCAAGTATTTGCAGTCTCAAGACATCTAATTGATCTCAGTATAGTAATATTACAGATTTCAGCAAGTCAAAGAATGCAATATGGGTCACTTGCTCATGTAATGACTCAAAACAATTTCTGTTATGTTTCAGTTTGATTGATAGAAGAGGCTTTTTACCTCCAGACGTGATTCCTCAAACGGTCAACTCAGAGACTGATGTCAATCCATTCATGGCCAAGAATGACACCAACATGGTGAGAGTCATTCCTTGTTCTTTGTCATAATTACGACAAAATTGCTAGCCTCACTTATTCACAATCCTTATCTAGCAACAAATATAAACTGGATGTGTTTTAGCTGTTGAAGCAAATATTGTCCCGTTTGTAATAATAAACAAATAAAAATTAGAGGAGCAGCAGGAGTTGATCATTTAGCTTGATCAGTCTGAGGCCATACGCAGCACTTCTGAATGCTATTAGAAAACTGGTCCACAGTCATATTTATAAGTATTCATAATCTTTGAAAACGTTCTCTTATTCGTATATTTCAATCATACCTTCATGAAAACGTCAGTGTTGCTGAATATATGGTTTTTCCAGGTACATTAGTGGAACTGTTGAAAAAAGAAATCTGCCTTACAGTGTCCTCATCTAATGCTCGTGCCCCAAGCTTATCTCTTGTCCACAAGAATCTTGTGCATTTTGTCCCTTAATTGGGCCAAGAACAGCCTAATTTTGCAGCGAAAGGAAGTTCAGTTGACGCAAAATGACCAGCATCTTCAAAATGAAACTGCCACATAAACAGTTCCTCGGAAGCACGTCAACAAACATGCTCACTTAACCCTAATTGCTTTAATACTTTTAAATTACTATTAATGGTGAGATACTATACATTTTTTTCAGTTCCACAAATATATCTCGCTCTAAATGGCTCATTGTACCTTACAATGTCCAGAGCAGGGCTGATATTTGCTGTGGAAACAAAATTGTCTAAATCAGTGCCCTAGTCTGAATACTATTGTCTGGACAGTTGTGGCTCTGTAACTTACTGTGACTATCAGATTCTGTCAATGTATGGGTGAGGCTGAGACCTGCCCGAGGCTAACACACCTGTCCTAGACTGGTTACAGTACTAGTACAATGGACTTTGACAATACAGTTAGATACAGTTTAGTAAGATTCATTGTTATGTCTCTACTCATGTCCAAAATAAATGACATTATGCTCCTAAGCAAAAGTTTATGAACATAGTTTATTGTTTCTCACATTCTCCAAACTTTGTCGCAACATATTAAATGTATGTCTTGACCAGAATAGTTGTTGTATTTGATACACTTCAAAATATGTTACGGACATTGCAGGAAATCCTACCTAGAGGTTTAAGCACTGCAGTGTGTAACATGACGTAATGAGCTAATTTTAACAGGACGAAAACTGTCAGGACTTTGCCGTCTCTTGCACTGCTTGAAGACTCTGGCAGATGTCGGAGTATGGATGGTAAGAATGTTATACTGGGCGTGTCGCATGCAATTCCGCCACCTTTGCTCCTCTCATGACTTATCCACCACTTACTGAAGATTCAGCTCAGTGTCTCTTCATTTTCTCTCTGTTGCAGCTTTTTAGCTTTCTTAACTCTCGACTTTTACTAACACATTAAATCTCCAGCTTAATTGTAACGTGTATTTTCCTCGTTGCCATTGTAAGAACTTTTTGCTTTATGATCATTAATTTCAAGCTGACTTGTGCAGTGATGACAGGACTGGTTTCTCATCTTTTTCCTGTGTGTGTGTGTCTGTGTGTGTGTGTCTTCATTTTCTAAAGGCCTCCATCTGTATCCAATCTTGGGTTTCACAGCTTGAAGCTCAGTTTTGTGCATATCCATTAACATGTTTATTTTCCGTAACCCAAAACAGCCCTGGTGGCTCTGGGGAAACCATTTACTATGAACAGTAGTGTCTCTTACTGACCGGTTTTTGAAGAGACTGTTTGTGCTATTGTCTGTGCTAAGCTAACCTTCTATTATCTTAAAATGTGCTGCCTCATTCTTACCATATTATCTTCTCCAGTGTTCCATGCATGTTTTGCTGTGCTTTCTCAATCGTGCACCATAAATCACTGCACATTCCTTATCCTTTACCAGGCAGAAATAACTGGTATTACAGTTCTTCTGAATTTGGTTTTCTCTCCTCCTCTTCCTTCCTCCTCTCTGTCTGCACAGTGCACACAGGGCACTAAGGAGCTTCTGGAGTCAGTTGCCCACTCTTCACTGGTCCAGACTGCCTGCACCCAAGCAACACCCAAGACTGCCCCGGAGAGTCTCCTCAGTACTGTCTCCAGCACCATGTCAGCATCTAGTAGACCTCCACCTACTGGCTGCTCAGGACGACAGGCTCGTCGTCCAATGGACAAGGCCTTCCCACCAAGAGGGAGCAAACAGGCCACCCTCCACAGTCATAAAGCCAGCTTCCGTCTGCCCAGTCCACCGTATGCCCTCAGCCATAGCCCTCTCATTCTCAGTGATGCTCCTGATGTGGGCTTTATCCCACTGACCTGAGTATAGCTAAACCATCCCTAGAGGACATCAAACAGTTCCTGTCATTCCCTTTCTGTTCTGTGAATACCCATGTACTGTTAAAAGATAGCTGAGATGATGTTTTTTTAACTCAGGATTTTCTCAGGAGATGCACCATTTTGGAATAACAGAGAACATCCACTTGACTCATGTCGTTTAATGAACAATTTTGCGAGCAGTAGACTGATCTTCACCTGCATAAACTGAAGAATGAGAAGCACAATACATTTTTCATGTTCATGAGAAATATTGCATTCTGCTTTCTTCAGTGTTCACAACTGAAATTTTGTGTTCCACTAAGCCTTGAGCCATTTTAAGCCTTTTGTGTATTAGTTTCAAATCATAGTAACTTTATTTTAACGCAAAAGTTTTGAAGGCTGTGAGGAAGTCTTGCTTCACATGTACAGTTAACCAGACATCTACCATGTAACCATGGGGCGGATGGGGAAGTATGAAATGGAAAAAGGGATGAATCGACTATTTTCTTTTTACCTTTGTGAGTGTATAGGACATGATGGTTTAGGAATATAGTCACTGGGCCTCCTTCAGGATGTAATTTTTTGGGCAGTGGTCCGCAAACCCTTATCTCTGCATTTAAATGAGTAAACAAACATGGGAACCCTGCACCCTACTGAACTGCTGGAAAAGACAAAGAGAAGTCATTCAGAACTTATTAATGCTTTGACTTTTCACAGAAGTAAGGCTTTTTTTTTTTTTTTTTTTTTACATTTTACAGATCAAAACACTATTGAATTCTTCTATTTACTTACACATACGCCTGTTTGAGAGCCATTGTCTGAGAACTTTTAGGACTGAAAAGACTTTTAGAAACTATTTTTTGTATGCCTTTCTGATACAGTTGTCAATAATGTTAGAGTAACTGGCCAAGAAGTGTATCTTTCGAATGTTAAGCTGGTATGTTAAAGTAATAGTAAAACATTTTATGATAAGCTGGTGACTTAGTCATTGGAATGTTAAGAAATATATGGATGTTAGTAGTGAGCTAAGCCAACTTATGTCTTTAAAACAGGTTCAGATGGTGAGCATGAAGCAGGAAGCTGTATGAGTCTGGTGCTTCCTTTGAATTGTTTTTTAGTCTGTAAGAAATGCAGTGTTATAGCTTTTACATTTTGACTCTAGGGGATCATATGACCTGTTTCAGGTGATATTCCATTATTTTGTGTATTTTGTGTGGCTGACTGTATAGGAGAGACAGTGCTATGTGAGTCAGGTTCTGTTTTGCATTGATATATTTTTTAACCATAAGCCTACACAAGTACACAACTGAGTATTGTACTTTGATCTACACCTTCAATTGAAAGTAAATTCAACACTGCCAAATTCTGGACATTGGTGAGGGTAAACTGCACTTGATGTGTGATGTTTTTTTATTTGAAAAAAGCTGTCATGGTGAACTTGTGAGCTGTAGACAAGCCTATGCTGTCTTAATTCAGTATAATGTTTGGAAAAAAGTCATGTTCTCATAATTCTGGATTCTTTCAGTGGGTACTATGTTTGAACAATCCATATTTATTTGATATTTCATGGACGCATCTCTGAGCAAGTGTAGTGCTTTAATGAAGATATTAACAAATTGTCTACAAAATATGTAGACTGTGGGCTGCAGCAAGCGGTCTTAACATGAACATAGTCCTAATATCCATCGGCAGTCATTTGTACCACCAGACATCCAGAGCCTTGACTGCAAATCGCTGTCTTGAACACTAGGTGGCACGTTTATTCTTTTTATCTTTTGCATCCATCAAGTAATCAGATTACTTTAAAATATCTGTCTAGCACAAGAGTATTTAGAAATGCCTGATTAAGCTCATTGAGCCTGATGAGCAGATGAATTAAAACGTATGTCTTTGTACAAAGAAACTTTGTTGTAAGATTCAATATAGGAGTGAGGCAGAAGTGTGGGATCTATTTTCGAGCGTAATGTGTATCTACCCTGTGGTGCACCAAGTTATTCTTGCATAACTCATTAATGTGAATGCGAAAAAGCTGCTGTTGGCTTAAAAAGGCATCAGTTTTCAGGACAAATTCAAAATGGGCTGTTTTGTCAGTACATGGACTGTATGGAACAGGGAGTGATCAGTATTTACATTCTGTTTATAGTATTACATTAAACTATTGTTTTAATTTTAAAAGATCAGGAACATTGTTTTTGTGAGGGTATTTAGACCTGTCTGAAGCAATTTGGGTGTTTAAAATTTTAGATAACATTTACAGCTATTTTCCATCAGGGACCACATCTCCTTGCTGCATTAACAGCCTGTCCTCTGTCCTGGGAAGGCTTAGCATCTGTTGGAACATTTCTACGAAGTTTTGATTGCATTCAACAACAAGAGCATTTGTCAGGTGAAGTCAGGCACTGATGTTAAATGATTAGCTATGGATCAAAAAATCCAAGCTTTGGGATGTTTTATAAACATCTAGTCGATGTTTTCTCATTTCGCCTTGGTTTTTCTGAGAAGTTATTCTCTATAATTTAAAATGTTCACTTCCATTTGGACACTAGAGCAATTGTAAGACCATGCCCTAATGCTGGGCCAAAAATGTTGGTGGTGTTAAGGGCAGTGCTCTCTGCTGTAGGGTCAAGTTCTTATGTGCTAAACCTGGCAACGTTTTTTTATGGAGCTCATTTTGAGCACGGTGGCACACTCAAGAGAAGGGGAACATAATCTTACGTAAACTTCTACCACAAGGTTAAAGGGATACAGTTCGCAAGCATTCACCTCAGATCTTTATTCTTCCTAAGCATTCTGTGGGTAGTGTTCTGCTGAGGTCTGCTAAACCCAGATTCGTCACTCAAACCACCAGATGGTGAAGTGTTTAATCACTCCAGATAATGTGTTTCCACTGTTCCACAGTTCTTGTGCTAACATTGTGTCTAAAGGCAGATTGTGAGTGCCACAGCCAAGGATGGACATTTTTTAGCATGCTCCAGGGTTCAGCACTCTCCAGCCTCAGTCTGTGAAATTGTCTCTCTTTTTGTATATATATATATTTAATTAAAACTGGAGAACATTGTCCTCTTAGCACTGTGGAGACACTTGAACAGAAAGCCCAGGTACGATCCATGTAGTGAAAGACACCACCGTTTCAGTATCTGTGGGTTTCATACTGACAATTTTAAATGTCCTCTTATAGTCAAACCGTCTGTGCAGTTCACAAGTGGTGTACAGTTTATTGGCAAGCCATTGTGGATTAAAATAATTGGTGCCTAATTGTCAGATGCATTTACATTAACAGCCCACAATGAACCAGTGGGAAATAAACAGGGCTTAATCTAAATGACGTTATGCAGTTACTAGTTCCAGTAGCTATTTTAGGTTTGCTACTGCTAATATCATTATTAGCGGCTGTGTTCTCTTTCGCTACAGCTCATAGGTTTCAACAAAAAATACTACTAATTTACATGAGATCGCATATTTGGATAAATGACCTGCTTATACCACTACTGCAGGGATGTAGTCCGAATCATATACACAGTTTTATCAGCAAAGCGTTAAATCTGAGCACCCAATATTGTGCAGGTACTGCCAAAACAGCTCTGACCTGTCCCAACCAGAGAAAATTGCATAATCTACCCATTTAGCTAACTTGCTAAGTTAACTTGTTTTTGTTGTCACTTTTGTTGTCCTGTTTTCTAGTATTCAAACGATTATAATTTTTTATATCTCAATATTACATTTTGACATTAAAAATGCATTGGCACAACCAAAGCATAGAACTAAACACGAGCTATGGCATCAAAGGAATTCATCAAGGAAAAACGGCGTGAGTGTGGTTGGACGAGTCATACTGGCCAATATCTTGCAATCAGTCATGCATTTCTCCTGTTGATGTCAAAAAAATGCATGAAGATGCAAATCTCATCAGCTTTCATATTTGCTAAAGAGGCTAAATTACACTGAATTTTAAGTAGTGAACACTGATTCACAACACTATAAAATCACAGTGTCAACATTTATGGGTCAACACCTAAAAAGTACTAAAAAGTAAAATACTGAGCATTATAGAGACGTAAATACGGAACCTGCTCCACTTCCTTGGAAATCTGACATTGTGAGAGAAACTCACACAGCGACATAACTTCCGGAAGAGGAAAAACGTAAACATTATTGAGAGGTTCAGTCTGAGCGAAATCCACAGGATTTGCCGAAAGTTTGTCTGAATGTTAGCAGAAACCCTGGTTTTCTAAAAAAGCAAACAATAAAAGCATCACGTTATCTGGCATAAAATAACATGGCCATTACAAAACTGCAGTGCTCATCAGTGTCAAGTTTCCCACCCTGATAGTCTGAGTAGAGACATTAGATTACATTTTCTGGGGAGGATTAAGCCTAGTCTTGGACTGAATTTTATATTCAATAGGTAACCTCCGCTGAGAAAGCTATGCAGTACAGGATCAGGCTTTTGAGGAAACCAACCCATAGAACCTATGGATCATACATGAGGTTCTTTAACTTTACAAAGGTTTTATTGCTCTCACACTCCCGTCAAAAGCTACAATATCATGGACAAAATAATGGGGACACCTGACCATTACACAAACAGTGACTTTAATGACATAACATTCAAATATATAAACTTTAATATGTAGATGATCCTCACCCCCTTTGTGGCCATAACAGTTTCCACTCTTCTTGAAGGCTTTCCACAAGATTTTGGAGTGTTTTTGCTGGAATTTGCTCATTCTGCAGAGCATTTATGAGGTCAGGTACTGGTGTGGGACAAGAAGGCCTGGCTTGCATCTCCATTCCAGTTCATCCCAAAGGTGTTGGATGGTATTGAGGTCAGGGTTCTGTGCAGGCCAGTCAAGTTCTTCCAGCTCACCCAACTGTGTCTTTATGGACCTTGCCTAGTGCACTGGGACACAGTCATGCTGGAATAGAAAAGGTTCTTTACCAAACTGTGTCCTCAAAGTTGGAAGCCTGGCATTGTCCAAATGTCTTAAAGTATAGAGATTAAATGTCTGAAACATAGATTGTCCTTCACTGGAAGTAAGGAACTAGCCAAAACCCTGAAAACAGATGTGTCCCAATACTTTTGTCCATATAGTGTATTCTTCTGTGACACATTTCTGACACCTTTATTTGCTTAAAGTGTGGTCGTTTCCTAGTACCAATGTGAGCAGTACAACGTGAGTCCAGAACAGTTTCAGAGACTTGCAGAATCTATGGCAGGGCATTTCTATTCCAAATGCAACACACACAGAATCCGAATCAGAAAACTTTATTTATCCCTGAGGAAATTGTTTAATGACATATCTGCAGCAGGCTCGCGTCTGCACTGTATTGATAACACAGGTCAACAACAAAAAAAACTGTAATCATCAGAAACCACAATACACTTTTTAAAACCGGGTTTTCATGCTGATTTCAGTTCTGTTTCTTTCAGTCATATCAACTTTTTGAATTATGAGTAATATCAGATTTACAATAGTAACTGTTTTGAAGAAACAGTGGCAGCTACCACTTTTTCTTTAAAACGCTTAGCATATGATTATTATACGCTAATTATACCAACTATCATGCAATATATAACTAGCTTTATCACAAAACTGTACGTGCAGGAAAAACTAAACACAGATTTGAAATCAGAATAAAAAACACTATAAAACTCACATAAATGAATCTATGATGATTTTGACCTGTTGACAAGTGTAACTGTCTGGTGTCCAGGTGTGACACTAGCATGCAGACACTAGCTTGTGTGTTGGTACGTTCCTAGTCTTTCAGTCAGTTGGCCGCAGCCAATGAATGAGGGAGGATGTGGGACAAAGGTAAGCCACAGTGTAGAGGGCTTTACATGTAACAGTCTTGACTCCCCTAAATCGCCTTTCATTTGTAACTGGATGTGAAGTCTGGTAGATATGGGATTAGACAAAGCTGAGGGTAATAGTTATCTGCTGAGTTGCGTTCTCTCCATGCATAGGCCTCTACATACAGTACAAAAGAATGACATGTAGTGGTGGCCACAGAATAGCCCAGTAAAATCCACTGGTAAACACATCTAACATATCCCTGAGTCCTAAAACGGGGACAGATGGCTTTTGTAGACTGCAGGTGTAAGATTGCTGCCATAGGCAGTGAAAGGATCCCTTTAACAAATGTTGCAGACATGTTCACGTCTTCTGCTATTTAGAGCCAATAAAACTAGACTTGATGGAGATCAGTAAAGATCGTTTTAAACTGTAACTGTAACATCTTCACTCAACATTTTACATGGTATCTTATGAAAAATAGCACATACGTTGTCTAAATGTTCAAGGTCACTAGTAGAAATGTTTGACATTTCTTTCTAATTCACTACAAAGTTCATCATTACAATATATATTATTTTGCAAAACAATTTAATCAAAATATAGAATTAAACATTTTAACCAAAATTATTAGTATTTGGTTTATTACCCTTTTACTTTAAAGACACTGTGCACTCAAGGTAGCACCGACTCTGTGCGTTTGTGGAAAAGCGTCCCTTTTAAGTATTAAACTAGACTTCAGTGGAAGGGATTTGTTTTTAATCGGAACGTTTTCTGCTAATGCCTTTAAAGCTCAGTGGCACAAGTGAGAATAATTAAATTCCCTTTCACAACTTTTCTTTGTTTTAAATCTATCAGTTCTAAAACAAGCCAGATTCTAAACCACTTGATTGTTTTTTCCAAGTTTATTGGAAAAATGTAGTATGTTCAACATGGTCTCAGACCTTTGGGCCCCACAGTTTATACGCTGTAATTCTCAGTCACGCAGTTGTCTTTTTGTCATTCTGCCATCAGTAAGTCAATATAAGTATGTTGTTGACATTCTGATAAGGCCATAAAGGTAGATTTCAAATTACTTTTTGCTCAGGTCAGCAAAGCGAAGACTACTGCAACCTGCAACCTGCTGTTCAAAGGTGAAGGTTTAAAGTCGTGTTTTAAGACAAATAATTGCTCTGGTGATGAAGCTCAATAGTTTTTCCCCTGAGACACCTCTGAACAGCTTTGTGATACAGCAGAACTGTTTCTTCTTAACTTTCATATATAGGACTGTAAAACAATTTATTTGTATATATATACAGGGTGGGCCATTTATATGGATACACCTTAATAAAATGGGAATGGTTGGTGATATTAACTTCCTGT
>JBBPDB010000007.1:14584079-14617116 GCA_037974465.1 Brachypetersius altus | reverse complement strand
TTACTCAATTTAAAACAATCAAAGATTTTTTTTTTTTTTAAATAATATGCAAGTGTCATTTAACCATTTTAATTAGAATGACCAATTATAAGGGTGGCCTTATGTAGTCTAGACTTCAATTCTTATATAGAGGTAGATCTCCAGTACTAGGAATGGGCACCATATGCATTTAGGTGTATAATAAAACTCTTAAGACTGCTGTAGACAATCAGTAATGAATATATGCTAGAGGCTGGGCATCACTGGTAAATGCTATCCATGAATCAAGGGCCTAATTAAGGCTTGTAAATACACAACCAACTAAAAACTATAACTCTTTTTGTCAGTGAAAACAACTCACATTATAGATCACTCACCCTGAAAGAGCCCCAGATGAAAACCACTCCCTCTTCAGTGAGAGCAGCAGTGTGGCTGTCCCCTGCAGACACCTGCACTACTTTCTCCGCCAGCTCCACTTTCCCTGGAACCATATCCGTGCCCTCTTCTGAGGTATCCCTTCCCAGAGCGCCTTCATCATTACAGCCAAAAGTGTAAACCTGCATCACGGAAAAAGCAATCGACAGCAGCATTTCATAAAAATGTCATCAAAAATTTGAAACATCTTTTTCAAAACATTTTTTCTCTGATTGGTAATGCACTGTACTGCAAAAGGTCATTTTGTAAACCCCCAAACCTGCACTTACATGTCCTGTGTCACTGAGGCAAACCGTGTGCATGCCCCCTGCCACAGCCTGCACGGCGCCCTCTGGCAGGTTCACCAGCGCTGGTTTCTTCCTCTCAAGCACATTTTCTCCCAGGCCAAGCTGACCCACATCTCCCTGCCCAAGGACCAGGACCAGCCCCTTCTCCTGTCCATGACTTCGGTGAGATACTACAAAGACACACATTGCTAATTAAATATTCTAAAATAATACTCTAACAGCTCTAAAACAATTTGTATTCTCCTTCAAAATTACCTTTTGCTTTTTTCAGAGATGCAGAGTCTTCCGTCTCACTTTGCTTTTGCCTCTTTGCAGCTTTTTTGGCGGGCATGGCAGCTCAAATGCTACAAAGAGTTTCAAATGTACAAATATGAAATCTGGAAGAAACACCTCCTCAAAGTTAATATTTTAAGGCAATATTCTACAATATTACCTCAAAACAGTTGACATGCCTCTCCGTTACAATAAAAAAAAAAAAAATACATTTCAGAACAAAGCTTTATCACAAAACATAATGACTGCCATTAGGCAACTTCTTCATAACCATAAGTGAAAGTGACCATTCGGTCATATGTAAACACATGAAATTGATATACATTTAACCCATTCATCAAGTGAAGCAGCGGCCAGCCAGAACACAGCGACCGGGGAGCAGTGTGTGGGGATGGTACCTTGCTTATAACTAACAAATAAGGAAACTTTGAGGCAGTTTGGACGTCTTGTTCTCATCACCACACACACACGAAACAGTCTTCAGCATCTATGATCTGATAGACCCCAAGTGGAATACTGACTTCTTCCCTGGTAGCAGCTCTTAATTTTAAATCACAGCTCACTAGTGTGAGGGACATGTCTTCTTGTGGATTACAAAGCTTTATTCTGGATATGATTGTCTAACAAATGCTGTAAATGTCAGTGGTCTAACTGTGAATGGTCCTTGAGTGGGTTATTTCTCATCAAAGCTCTCTAATTCAGCGTCTACATCTTATTGCCTCAAATATTACTTTCTTGCTGAGCAAAGGAATGAATTAAGTTTTGCCTTTTAACTGCTGCTTTCGAAAAGACAGTGAAGATTGCTGTTCCTGTGGCAAAGAGACTCTGAAACTGCTCTTCCAACTTTACTGACTCTTAACTGTACCAACTACATTAGCCAAAGACGGCCAATCTGTCCAACAGTTGTTAAGCTGTACACCAAGCCTTCTATTGTTAGTCTTTTTTCCACTTTCTCTTTCGCTCACAATCTCTCTCTCTCCAGGTCGACCAGAGAAGAATAGGTCCCCCTTTTTTAAGTCCTGGTTCCTCGTGAGGTTTCTTCCTCCAACTTTAGGGAGATTTTCCTCACCTCTGAATTCTGTGAAGCTGTTTTGTGACAACGGCGGTTGTAAGAAGCACTATATAAATAAAATTACAAATATTTTCATCCATTACTTGTGTGCTGTGTTTTTTCTATGAGACATACAGAAAAGTAAATTCTGTGTACATTAAAAATCTGAAGACCCAGACAAGCAACAGACTGTAGCTCAATGTGCTGTTCAAACAAACAGCTGCTGCAGACATACGGTTAAATGTTCATCCAAGATAACCATGTGAAAGGGCTGTGGCACTGTTGGACATTAAACGAGTTGAATAGGTGATAACACTCTCGCAGCTATATTATAATAAACAAATGTATTTTCTTTCAGGGTTTGTTCTAGGCCCCCTTACTTCCAGTGAAGGGCAAACTTAAGACATTTTGGAAAACACCATGCTCCCAACATCGTGGACACAGTTTGGGGGAAGGCCCTTTTCTATACCAGCATGACTGTGATCCCAAAACAAAGTCCATAAGGACTGGAGTTGGTGTGGAAGACTGCAGTGTCCTGTTCATGCTGGTTTGGCACAGACTTCCTGTACATATGACTGACAGGCACTGGTGTTTAACACAAATGTCGGCCATATGAACACAGGGCACTGTCTCCTGGGACACACATTTCTTTGAGATCTCACAGACAGCTGGCTCCCACTTCCAACTCCAATTGATCCCAGTAACGGTTTTAAACAGAAACAGCCTTCCTACAAGAGCTCTGTATGCTAACTCGGTCAAATGTGACGCTAAACTGTTAGAAATGCATGCATGTTACATCCAAACATATCAGAAAAACTACTAAAGCAGCATTTATTCTTGAAACCCAACACAACAGTTTAAAAAGTTTCAACTGAGTGGATTGGCTGGAGGACAAGCTGCTAGCTAACATGCTAGCCGGCATGATTACTAAACAAAGTGGAGCAAAAAAGTCAGTATCACTCTTTACGGTTCGGACTAAATATAGAGTGCCTTACCTCGAAAACTTCACGCTAAAAATTTTGTTTTTGTTTGTGGCTCCGGGGTGAAAGCACTCACACTCCTATTAACACTGAGAAACACACAAGCACAAACACACTCTGCTCCGGTCCGAGCCTTCTCCACTGAGTGAACACGAGTTCAGCGCCTTCACCCCGCTCTTATTTCATTGCAAGATTCAAAACCAGCCACACGCCACGGCGCCCCTGCTGCTCTGGAGAACACTCGCGCCCTAAGCTGAAACTCCCTCAGCCTGTCTGAACAGAAATCTGAAGAAAAATCTTGGAAAGCTTGCAAACTGCATTATTAAAAAATGTTGTATTTAACACTTTATCATAGTCAGTTCTAATTATGTTCATATGGGAATACTGTTTTTTAACGGCAGTACTGAAAAGTACTGTTCGATGTTCAGCCATGCTGTAGTTTCTTTGTCATACTATTTATTGGATACTAAATTGTATTATAAATCGTTTTGGATAAATGCAACTGCCAAATGAAAGCAGTGTAATGTGTAAACAGGTTACGATCTCTGTTGCAGCTACACTATATGCCCAGAAGTATTGGGACACATCTGTTTTTTCAGGATTTTGTCTAGGTCCCTTACTTCCAATGAAGGGCAATCCTAATACTTCAGCTCACGAAGACGTTTTGGACGAAATTGTTTAGGGAAAGTCCTGTTATATTCCAGCATGACTGTGCATCATTGCATAAACCAATGTCCACAAAGAAGACATGGTGGGATAACTTGGCCCTGACCTCAGCCCCATCCAAAACCCTTGGGGTGACCTGGAACGGAGTTTGCGAGCCAGGCCTTCTCGTTCAACATCAGTGCTTGTCCTCAGAATGAATAGGCCCAAATACCCACAGAAACACCCCAAAATCTTGTGGAAAGTCTTCAAGAGTGGGACCAACTCCATATTAAAGTCTATGTATTCAGAATGTCATTAAAGTCCCTGTTGGTGTAATGGTCCCAGTACTTTAGTCCATATAGTATACTTCCCAAGCTGATTGCATACTACTAAAGGTCTAGTGGTAATGGCCACTTTATTAACAAATGAGGATTTGTAAGAATTAAAAAACTTTTAGCTGAAAGTTGTAACTTGAACTTTGGCACTTAAATGGAAGTAAAGTGCTACATATACTGCTGCAGTCTTCTCACTCCTGCTACAAACAAACATGATCCCAAACAGATTTGGCTGATAGAAGCATTCAAATCCCACCTATTTAGCTCAGCTGCATTCAACATCAAGACAACCACAACCTAGTTCTCAATAAACAATAGAAGACATTTATCAGCACTGTCAGTGTATCAGTCTATTATGTTTCAGCTGACAATTTAGCTTAACGTAGTACTCGAGAAAAAAAATGATATGCATATGCACAAATGTTTTTTTTTTTAATACCCAGAATGAACTTTAAAATTGCATGTACATTTGAACGTAAAGCAGAAAAAAAGGTCCTATTCAGCGCCTAAGTCAGATTTTGTATATCCTTTTCTTATTTAGGGAGATATGCAGTCTTAACATTCAGAAACATATTTGAGAAATTGTACTTTTATTAAAATGTTTGAATTGGTCACGCCTTCTATTCTATATTAATCTGTAAAAAAAAGTACAATTAGACCAGAAATAAACAATGTGTATGCATTTTAATTTAGATTTTTAGATGACAACTAAAAGTTCACATATAACCAGAAACCAAAACATAAAAAGAGCTGCAGCGCTACAGTAACATGGAACAGGTATATTAAGACGAATTCTTGTAGTGTTAAATAATGTGCTTACATTTTGTGCTTAAAAAAATAGCAACCTATTCAATCTTAATATATTTCCAATGTTTCCAAATGAAAGGAAGACGAGATATACACAACAGTCAGTTTAATCTAGAGAATAGATCTGTACAGCAGAACACGTCCATTCTACTGGCCATAGACATTACAACAAAAAAAAGAAGAAAAAATAAACATTCCTGCTAAAATCAATTCCCTGTTAACCAGTACTTTGTAAAAACAATTTTATTTATAGTACTGTATCAATACTTTGCCATAATTACTCGCTTAAAAGTCTACATTTTTACAATTTACTCTAATTCAAACATGTATGCAGCCAAATCTTTCAGAAACATGGATTAGATACTGTTGTTTAGTTGAAATGGTTGAACCCTGTGCATTAAAAATGTTTAGATTAAAATCATGACGCGACATGTTTACGGTCTAAAATTCTTGTGTGCAGACAAAAAAAAAAAAAAACAACCTAGAGCAAGAGAAAGGCCATCTTTTCCTCCTTCCCCTTTTTGTAACAGTGAGCTCCAAAAGAAGGGCAAGTCTCAAGTCTTGGTAAGAGAGGCTTAAAAAGTTGGCCACTTCACACAAATTCAACATTACATCATAAAACCTTGTGCATTACAGTTCCTAATTATTACTTTCCAAAGAATCAGTCTATGAGATAATTACAGCAATCTATACACACGTACACAAATACACAAAATATCCCCATGTTTGTTCATGCTGAGTCCACCTGCGCACTCTTCCGCTTGGCCATCCCTGGTAATGAACATTTATTATTACTGTATTTATTATTGTGACCATCAATCTTATCACTATAATTTGTTAAGGTTATTACATTTCCCTAAAAGGAAATAATGTGTGTAATACCAAGTAAAAGCAGAAAAAAGGCCACTCTACACCGTCCTTTCCCCTCCAAGCGTAGAGAGGGCAGACTGGTGTCAGCCGTCAGAAGAGGGGATCAGTTCCTGAGGAGTCCCTCGCACGATGTCTCCTGATGGTGCACACTTTGCATACCCGCCTCAGGGTCCTTCATCAACTCTCCGACTTGGCACATGTCTGTCTCCCTTTAGTTTCAGGGAGAAATACTGCATTTATTCTCCAGCGCCTAGCCCTCACCTTCATCATATTTACACAAGGGCGGACGACTGAAGAAAAAGTTCTCTATTTGATCTCAGGTATCTGTACAGTACATTCACTGAAAGGCAGTCTGTCAGGGAGCATGAACACCCTGAGGCTTCTCGCAGAGCACACAACCGTTTCTCTCCCTGCCGCCAGCGCTGAAGTGCTTCACTGTCTTTGTTGATGTTGGTGAATTTTAAGGGCGATGAAATCTTTAAAAAAAAACACAAAAAAGTAAGACACAGAAGCACTTTTACATTTTTAGATTTTTACCATGTAACCAAACATGGTGTTATTGAATGCATTTACCTTGTATAAATCCTACTCTCTTCATGGACCTCCATCTCCGAGCTCTTGAACTCGTTGAGTTCCTTTCGGATTGCAGCCTAAATCAAAAATCCATACGGTTAGGAGGCAAGGATACAGAAATATCGATAGATTACACTGTTGAATTCATTTAAAAAAATAAATAAAGAGCATGAAACTTTACCTTGTCGGCAGGTGTGAGTTTGGTCCATGGCTTGTCAGCACGGCGGTCGTAGTCTTGAGCGTGTGTGACCTCCACATACTCGTGGAATCGCAGGATTTTTCTGGCCTGTAGCTCAGCAACTGTGGGCCTCTGACTTAGCTAAAGAGTGAACAGAAAGTTAGTGAAACAGTTTTTTACTGCTTACAGGCACCTGAAAGAAGAACTTTTCAAGACATTAACTGGAAGAGCTGTATGTGAGATCACTAATATCCAAAACACCTGGACCAATCATTTAACCCCGGAACGAAGTGTGTGTAATGTCCAGCTGAGTACATATATGAATAGAGCAGATCACCGTCCAGAGAAATCAAAAATGTCTTAATGAAGAGACAACAAGATTTGTGAACCGAGGCTGAAATAGCCAAATTGAAGTAATGGCAATTTATTTCCAATCAAAGAATGAACAGTCGAGACCAGAGGTCCCGAACCACCGGGTCGCAGACCGCCATCGAGCTGTGAGTCATTTGGTACCAGGCGCACAGAAAGACAGAATAAAAATATCTTTTATTTTGAGGGAAAAAAAATCAAACACTCATTTTGTTCACATGATACAGTACATCAAATTTTTAGCCCACAAGCTAGCAATGGGTAAAAAAAAAAAACAGTGCTTTTGTATCTATAGCAGGTCCCCAGGTCCCTGAAAATATTGTTTTTACATGAAACTGGGATGGGTGCAGCTGGTCTAGATTACCAACGTTTCTGGTACTGAAATGATAGACATAAGATTTTGCATGATTTTAGAAGAGCCACAGTTGTCATTTAATAACACGCATAGCAAACACGCTGAATTTACCTTTCTGGTGAGCCTGCGTTTGATTTCCCGAACCTCTGCCTGACGATCTGCTTCATTCTTGGCTGAAGAGAAATATGACACGAAAAAAAAATGAAGCATCCTACAAGTCTAAGCTGACAAGTGGCTGATGATTTTGGAACATTTGACCTAAGCACAGAAAATTGTGAGCCAGATACACAAACAGAATCTGGCTATAAGGTAGTTTGAACACAACTGAACAAATGTAGAAGTTAATAAGCAGAGGGCTACAGGATTTGACTAGCCAGCAGTTGTTTACCTTGGGGCTGTAATTCCATATATAATGCCATAAACTTAAGGATTAAGGATTTTACCACTTTCCTGAATAAAGCAGATCAGTCCCAGAGACATTCTTGGATTTACTTGTCGGCTACTGTCTTTGCTATGAACTGTCTTTGGGATTAACTGTTTACATCAACACTAGTGGGGCTCCCTTTTGGGCATTCAAAATCAATAAGGAGAATCTGAATTAGCTGCACATTTCACAAAATAAATATATAACAATTCTACAATCTACAGTTTTAAAAGCGGCTTCAATTTTTTTCCTCTGTCAAAATCAGGAACTGCTCCACATACTCAACTGAGATGAACATTTGTAAAGAATCATTGTTTATTTTTTTAATAGCACCAATGCTACAAGCTTAGAAAGTTTACATATGTGAAGCTTAAAAGGCAGAGCATTAGGCTAGAAAAAGGACAACAAGGCAGTGCTTACGTTGCAGAATATTCCTCTGTTCCAGCTCCTCAGCAGTGGGCCTCTGGCTCAGTCGTCTACAAACAGAAGTGTTATTACTTACCATGTTTTTAAATTAGGAACACATTCTTGCTCAAGTTCTCATTTTCAGTTTCCGCTACTGTGTGAATTAGTTATGAATGAGCGTACTCCAGCATATGTGTGTTTGTGTGTGTGTGTGTGTGTGTGTGTGTGTGTGTGTGAGAGAGAGAGAGAATGTATACCGAGTGAGTGCTGTGCCAATCTGTGTGCGGATGGCCTCCCACTGCTCCTTGCTTTGCCAGGACAGGCCTGTGTGCTCCACTCTGGCCTGCCTCTCAGGAGCCTGCCTGTCTGGGGCCGAGGGCCGACTGCTCAGCTTCAGAGCCAAAGTGTCCTTCCTCTTCACCCTGCTGGCCAGAGCACCTGCACACGGCGCGCACACACAGTCAGAAACAGGCACACACACAATTACTAATTTCACTATTCTATGGCCACAAGTGTGTGCATAAGTGTGTATATCAGAAAAAATACACACACAGTCAGTGACGCCTCCTATGCTCAGTGAACTCACATTAACACTCAAGCCCCAATGCAATGCTACTGTGCCATAGGGCTCAATTAACTATCTGGCAACATGCAGAGTAGGAGCAGGCACTATTGACTCAAGGTGTAAATATACATTAATGAATGGTAATGCACTCATCTGAAAGCTGAAATTGATTACAAACTAATTCATATAGTCGATATGCACACCATGTCTCCCAAGTGGCACAACTGCCTTAAGTTTCTCCTTAATGCCAGAGGAATGCAAAGAGGCCACATTTGTACACGTCACATTTGATGTTTTTTTTTAATGTTATATTCAGGAGGTAAACAGTAATCCCATATTAAATTAAATGTGAAGTGGTCTCTAAAGAGGACGTAATATTTTTTATTTTTATTTAGAAAATCAATAAAAAATGTGATTACACTACGGGTATTAGATTGTAAACTGCTCTGCCGGTTATACTTGTATTGACCAAAACAAATAAGCTGAATTAAGCGAAGCTTGGCCATTTTAGAAATTCGGAGTTGTTCTTAATTCATTATAATTTAATAGTAGAAGTGTGGGGTCAGAAATGTACACCCCTACTGTTAACATACTGGGTGGACATTCATCCTCATCGTCCTCATCCGATTCATCGTCTTTGTAGAGCACAGGTCCATCCGAGTCACTCTCCTCAGCGTGCTGGTCATCCTCTCCATCCTCTTCCTCACTGCTGTCGGGTCCTTCTTGGATCATGCTGACATTAAGTTCTCCCACCAGGCACCTGCGGCTGCGGGGCTCCAGCTCTGGCTGACACTGAGGGGGAGGCAAGTGGTCTGGAGAAGGCACATCATCATCTTCCTCCTCCTCTTCCTCCTCCTCTTCTTCGTCTTCTTCCTCGTCCTCCTCTTCCTCTTCCTCCTCGTCTGAGTAGTCGTCCTCACCTCTGCCAATTGGAAAATGAATAAGCTTGTAAGAATAAACGATGTGCCTTTAAAAATTGTGGTAATTTGGTAATTTCAACAGCCTGCGATTCTTCAAAGGAAGTGTTGGCGGCAGTATGGCCTCTATTTTGTGATATCACACAATTGCTTGTTACATTCACAGGTGGCAATAAGAGGAAATGGGAGGACAATTTAATATGGTTAACTGTTTAATCATACAACAGTGAACAGAAGTCAGTTTCCCCCTTTTTAATGTATATTTCACATCAGTTGATGTCATTGTGGAGATACTTATGAATACAAATGTTTAATATTTCTGCATTACGAACATTCTAGCACAACAGCCCAGAATTGCCTAAATGATCTACTCTTACCTCTGTTTTGGCTGAAGCAGATAGCAATGGTGCTGGATACTCACACTTTGAGGGGCTGAATGGTCACAGGCAGTGGGCGAGTACCCTGGTATTCTGGAGGTGTTTCAAACAGCAGCGAATGGGCACGTTGAGATCCATCTGGGTGAGGGAGAGCAGGTCCAGGGCTGGTCAGCGCCCGCTGGATCATGATATGCAGGGGCACTGGGGCCTGACGGGTAGGTGGTTCCTCCATTGGGCTTGGGGGGTCAAAATGGACCGGCAATGGCTGGGGCAGGGGATGGGGGTAAGAGTGTTGGTGCAGGAGGTGGTGGGTGTGGCCTCGGGGCGGTGAGGGTGGTATGTGCGTGGGTAGAGGTGGGGACGGTGGAGGTGGGGGCAGGGGGAAGCCCCCAGGGATGTTGGCCCTGTCCTCAAGAGACAGCATGGAGGTCAGAGAAGAGATAGCAAGGGTGGAATCCTCAGTGTTGCGCTTGGTGACGGGAGTGGTCCTCTTCGGAGGCATGGGAGGGGAAGGCTTGGCGGGCACTAAGTTGGCGCCTCCTGTCACCTGGGCAAGTTCAGCTGGAGAAGGATAGAGGGTTATGAGTCACAATTAAGCAGTGTTTTTTCATGAATTTTACCCCCACTCATGTCAAGGTTGTCATTAGGGATGGGACAGTAAGAAAAATATTATGATGTCTTTGCCAAAAAAGTATCATGGTTTTTAGTATTGAGGTATTATGCATATACTAAAAAACTTTAAAGAAAAAACAAACACATTTTACTGCAACTACTGTATACAGATTTTAACATAACCCTCTTGTAGAGCCACATACTTTAAATACAAAAATGATCCAAGATTAAATGTGTACTCTCCCACTATTAAGAACATGTTCTTGCGGCACTTTTAAGTTTAAGGCTATTTACTTCAACATGCTCACTTTTTATAAAACTTGTAGTTACAATTAACAGAACTATGAAAAACTGAAGTGGGATGATATTCACTAGATTATATAAGGGGTACAGGAATTTTAATATGTATTGAAAAAAATTAAAACAGTGAAAAGAAATGAAAACTTTTACCCACTTTTTTTCAAAAATCTGTCATTTACCATTTTTTGCTGTTTGAGCAAAACTAGGCATTTAGGTGCAGCATACCAGAGTACGGAGAGGGTCTTTATATAAAGAAACCCACACTATGCATTTATAAATCAAATAAAATTTGGAACCTTTGGTTATCAAAATCAAACTAATCTGTGGACAATAGAATTTGCTCTATACGTTTATTTTAAACACTTCATGAAAATACAAAAATAAAACTGAATTGTGACGTCAGAATTGAACTGTGGATCCACATTAATATATCTTTTATTGTACTGTATTATGAAACCTCTGTATTATATCCCATTTTACATTTTATGCATCATTTAACCTCTTCAGTAAATCATTAAAATGGTTGACCATCCCATCCCTATGCCTTTTAAAATGTCAGCATACTGTCTTTTCAGAACCTTTAAATTGCTAATCTCACTGACAAGGTCTTTTAACATCAAACCCCACATAGACAGTCAAAGGCTATTAAAAGATTTGTTAAAAGAATACACATTTAAAGCACTGACATGGTACAATAGCTTGAGTTCACATGCTGAGAAACAGGAACATGAATTCAATCCTGTGACCGTCACAGAGTCCATGTGATTGGACACACTGAACATTCAGCTATCATAAATACAGCCCGGGGCCAAACATGCTCCATGTACTGATGAGCTCAGTACAGACGTCAAACACACGGAAAGCCACAGCTAGAGATTCTATGCCTAAAACAGCAACATCATGCTTCCCTTTCAAACATTTGTAGTACTGAACTTAGTAACTGCAATCAAGCAGAGTACTGCATTACAGTAAACAAATTTGAAATCAGATTTCAGATCCTGTGCAGACACATCTAAGTGACCTATGGTCTTTCAGCATGCAGTGCATTAGATTGGGCTTATTTGCTGTTCTCTAATCTTATTGGAACAGATGTGTGTGGATTAGTTTTTACAGCTGGTGTTTCACCATTGTTCCAGAGTGATTGGGGCAATCCTGCTGCGCTGGCAAATCCGGCAGGGGTTACGGCCCCTCATCGCAGTGACGCATGCCATTAATACACACTTTTAACATTGTGGCATGGTTGTGCTCGCTTATAGCTAAAAGCTAATAGCTAATAGACATGCAGCTTAGCAAGATAGCAGAAAGTTCCAGAGAGAAGAAGGGGGGGACGCACACAAGAGAAGAAAAAAATAGGCCAAAACGGAGCACTCTAGCCACTGCATGTTAGTCCAGCATCTCAGCCAGGCTAAGAGCATGCGGTGGCAAAGGTGAGGAAGATGATGCCAGCACAAACCGAGCAGACGTACAACATGACAGATGAAGTGGCGCTGCTGCAGCAACAGGCGTGGCCTTGGTGTTACCTGTGCGCACGCCTCCTGCCCGCCGGCACAGGTACACAGGCAGGGACAGGTACACATCATAGTCGCCCTCGCGCTTCCAACAGGACCAGTAGAGGGGAAAGGGGTCACCCCCGTGAAGGGTGGAGGCTGGCAGGAGTAAGAAACCATCCCATAGGGGTCAAACACCAGCCACTGCGCACTAAGCCACTTGTATATGAGCAACATCTGCATAAATATACATCTGAAAAGGGCCCCTGTTTAAAGACTAAAGCCGAGCATAAGCAGTTTAACGTAACACTTTTAGTTAACTTTGACCAAAAAGGTGCTGTGATTTAGTTTAAAAGATTGAAGAAGCCAAAGAAACAGTTTACACAAGCGTTATTACTAAGCTCATCCCTTGTAAAAGTCTCCTTTGAAAAGGGAATTGAAAAAGCTACCCAGAAGACACAGGATCATCATAACCAAGAATTTCAAACACACTTGAACAGCAGATGCTTCAAATGACCTGCAGGAGGCAATGTGGAGACATGTCCCAACTACACTCAGCAAAGTTTACTATAATCTGCAAGACACAATAAAGCATGCATCAATGCTAAAATCCCTCACTCTGTTTGCAACCAATAGTACAACTAAATTCTCGTTCTAAATTCATTGAGGAATTAAGTTTACAAATGTCTCCCCTCACCTCAAATATAGCTGATCAGCCAATATGTTTTTGGCGTCCAGCATGTGTCACATATGTCTATACACTGACATGAAATACTGAATATTGAGTCTTGAGTGACGAAACTAAAAAGAACACATCAAACATGTCTTGGCCAATCAGCTGTTTGATGTGAGGTAGGAAACAGTTTTTTGTGCAGTGCAGTTTTGCATGCTTCCCAAAAAAAGTATATAGCAATGCATATTGACATTTTCGTTGGCATGAATCTATTGTATATAATTTTGCAAAGATTCTTGTCATCTTTCAGCCAGCTGCATTTGGTTTGGTAACAGATGGCACAATCTCTTTACTTTATCAAGCTTTATCAGACACATACAACCCTCATGAAACTGCAGAGATGCATTATAAGTGATGGCTGTTGCTTTTAAATGATGCATTACTGGGAAGAAAGAGTACAATGATAGTAGGCACTCTCCTGGGCTCTATGGTTTAAGATAATTAAATCCATCTTTTCATAGCAGGACTCCTGGAAGAGGTAAATTACCCAGTTATTGTGATTTTCATTTAAAAAAAAAAAAGGAAGTAGACTGAATTATATAAGGTTTCTAACTGGGTCAAACATAGCTTTCTCTTTCCTGGGGATAACAAGTGTCGAAGCTAAAAATGATTACAGCATGAATGAAAACAGCTCTTTCACTGTATTTTTGGATCAAAGAGCATGATTAATCTTAGCAACTCTTGTTCAGACGTAGCTTTGAACCTCCAAACCTTGGCCATCTACGCAGCCTCTCCGCAGATTGATGCACGTTTTATCTTTTAGAATATATGTTCATAAATACATCAAAGACATGAAGATGGCAAGCATGTGAGTATATTTGATAACTGTGTACAATTGATGTACATATTGTATATCATTACTTATACGAGTGCATGCCCCAAAATAAACATATTTTAGACTCTAAGCTCTAAACATGAGGTACGTGAGAATAAAGCAAGCGTTCTCCAACAAAGCAGCCCTGCCTAAATTGTGGCATGATCATTTAGGCAGTTACAAACACACTACACATTAAATACAAACTGAACATGGAGTTCTGAGTATTTTGTGTTGCTTGGCCCACCAGTCACATACTGGACTTAAGGCCCAAAATGTTCAGTACCTCCAAAGTGGAGGAAAACAACAACAACAACAACAACAACAACAACAACAACAACAACAACAAACAAAATGCCACCAACAACTGCCGCAGCACTGCAGCAGAAAGCTCCCTGCCAAGCCCAGAGTCATTAGCGATAACACTGCACTAGAACAGAGGGATGCCAGGGAAGAGATGTGCTCGAGACTCATCTCATTAAAGATGCTCTACCACACTTGAAAAGCCTGGAAGGCTAAGATGAGGATAAGTATAGAGCCTACTGAGGTCTGTGGCCTCTATTGAGAATTTTCCTTTTGATGGCTGTACCTGCAAACAAGCCATGAGGCAGCATAGACAAAATCTACTTTGAGCCTTTAGAGGGTCACCTCGGAAAGGCAGCAAGCACTCACCCAGCATAGCGGGGTTGGTGGTGCGGTTGACTGGCTTTGGCGGGGGCAGTGGGGGCTGCTTAACTGGCTGGGTTGGGGCCATGCCCGCGGAGGAGCAGGACTGTGCAGAGGAAGGAGTGAAGGACGCTCCGCTGGAGGCCTGCGTGTTAGCCCCAGCAGATGAAACAGTCCGTAGGGTCTTCCCGGCTAAACTGGTGGCTGAGGACGGGGGTGAGCTGGAGGAAATGGAAGAGGAAGAGAAGGAGGTGGCAGGGCTGTGGATGGGTGTGCGGGGGGAACCCTCCATGCCAGGCTCTGGGCTGGAGCTCATCAACCACTTGGGCGGCATTATGGACTGCTTGGGGGGCAGGGGCTCTCGCAAGGTGTCCCTCAGAGCCTCCTGGTCTGGAATATAGTGACCACTGTCTGACTCTGTAAGCAGAAAGAAACACAACGCTATAATATGACAGCATTGTTAAATTTCATTAAATGACTTTTCAGAAATCTTTCAGAAACAATTTAGTGCAATATGAAATCTCAAATTTCCCCAAAAAAGAATATTATGTTTAATGTTTGTACCATTGAGAAGTAGTGGGAATATACTAATATTATGACATGTATTAAAGTGGTGAAATAAAGATAAAACAATTTATGTTCAAGAGTAGTCTGAACATTTGACACTTATTTATTAACAATTTCGGTCATGCCCAAATCCACTTGGTAGCAGTGATTTGCCAATCACAACGATACCAACACTGGGAGGATTAAGCCACCACTGCAACTTTCTGAAATTCTGCTAACGCAACACCACAGGAAAGCTCAATACATTTGTGGGGGAAGGCCAATTAGTCAGCTAACAGATGCATGTACTGTCTGGGTGATGGAGGGTCCAACCAGTCGTGAATGTGTGTGGCATCATCAGCCCAGCAAATACTTTCTAAAATATCATATTTCATTCCAATATTCCAAAATCGATACAGCTGAACAGTCACATTCTTGTCACGATACTGAAATTTCAAACGATACTAAGAATGGTACTCGATACTATTTTCGATACTACAGGGGCAAAAAACAAAAACACGGGAATTTAATAAAAAAAAAATTAAAATGTGAGTAAAAAATCAAAATGCTCAATTTTCTTTGTCTACTCAAAATTGTACAGCGTCTGTGGGTATTTTGAAAAGCGCTTTATAAATTAAATGTATTATTATTATTAGTCTAGTCAAGTTTCAGTCAACTAAAAGGCTGAGCATTTAAATCTTATTTAAGTCAGAATTATAACAATTATTATAACAATTTTAGTCAAAGAAAATTAATGACAATTTAGTCTAGTTTTAGTCAATGAAAGTTTTAGTCTCTTTTTTAGTAATGTAATTCTATTTAACCCAGTCAATATAGAAGTACAGTAGAAAGATTAGACAACATCAAATTTTTCTTTTAGTTAAAACTATTTCACAATTCAAACAAGGTCATCTTATTATTATATTAATGTTACCTTATGTACTCAAGAATACTGTACATAAAATAAATAAATACAATAAAAAGTGCAAATAAAATGAAAATGTAAGTGTCTATTGCCATAAACCCACATTTGTAAAAGTCTTCACCTTCAGTGTGTCGGCCTGAACTTACATGAATTTTTTTTTATTCCTGAACAAATATAGTCTACACCAGAGGTTCCCAACCTGGGGTTTCTTAGGGGGGTGCTATAGATTGCGCACAATTTTGTGCGCACAATTTTGTCTGCCCTGAGGTTACAAAAATTATTTGTAGACATTAAATTCACAAAATCCCAATGTCTGAGAAACGTAAAAGTGTGTATATGTGTATAAGAACAAAAACCTACAACTGCTGTTTATTTTTTTCAAATAAAAGTTTGTAGTGAATCACTTCATTATTTTTGTGCGGCTCTGTGGGTAGGAGTTGGGGTTGGGGGCCTGGCTTGTCTTGGACACAGGTAAGGGGGGCTTTAATTTAAAAATGTTGGGAACCACTGGTATACGCAACCAAATTAGAACAATTTAGGATCAGCTTTTTTGCATGGATATGGGAAAGGCTGCTTATCAAAATGCAGTGTGTGTGTGTGTGTGTGTGTGTGTGTGAGTGAGAGATTTCTCTCTCCCTGGCACTATATTGGCAATGCGTCCCAATACTTTTGTCCACTCTAGATATATTTAATTCACAGTGCCTCTCAACGAACAAAAGTATTGGGACGCAGCGCTGTCTAACTTTTTTCTCCTCTCCTCTCTCCTATCGTACAGGAAATAATGTCTCGTCTCCTTTTGGTCAACGAAAATGAAGAGACATTTTAGCATAGTTTTTATTTTGTAAACCACATTTAGTCTCGTTCTTATTGGTCAAGGTTAACAATATTACATGATATATTTTTGCTATAGTTATCCTCACTTGTCTCGTTTTGGTCACGTGATAAATGTTTGTTGACGGGTAAAACGGGGCCGCTCCTGCTGTAGTCTGCCGGTGATTTCCGTGAACCGGCAGATGCAAAATTGGCCTTTAAGTATTGATTCCAGTGTTAATTGATATCGAACTCTACTATACTATACTCTACTACTCTACACTAAATTTTAGTATTGATTAGTATCTAAGAATTGATTTTTTTGACAACCCTTTCACATTCATAGTAGTATTTTTAGATACATCAATGCATTCTTCATTCATAGTAGTTATTCGTGTTAACCAACAGAATTTAAGTGATTAAATCAGCGTCATAGTAATCAGCATCAAACACAAAAATCTACAGAAAGTTCTTCTCATCTATCCTGGAAGAATCCTGTGTTGCAAAATCGTGTTATCATTCCCATGCTGTTTGTCTGTGTGCTTTTCTTAATCAGCTCATCAGTCGCCATGGGAGATAAACAGGCTGCCGTAATTACCTCCCTCTGTCTCCCTCTCTCGCCCCCTCCCCAGTTATTCCCTCTCCATTCTTCAAAGCTGATGTTTTAAGCTCAGGGTTATTTACAGCCACTTTATCACACCAAGGCACGGGCAGCAGAGGGGAGCGGGTCAGGGAAGTAAAGGGAAGAGCCAGCCAGATGGAAGAATTTAGAGAGTAGATGAAGTGGGGAGCACAAATTAAACTCCTCTTTATCCACTCTTTGCATTTCTTTGTCAACAGTTAAGGTTAATATTGAACTACTGGCTGAACTATTTAAACTCAGATTATAATAGACCATTAGTCCTGGTGGAACCATTAATTTATCCTCAAAGGAGGTTTGTGGCTAAAAGGAACGGGCTTGTTCTAAAGAGGTTTAAGTTGAATCGACAGCAGCGTGTTAATTAGGAAGGAAAGAGAATAAAGCTGAGCTGTCCCTCCCCTGTTCCTAAATAAGAACCTTAGCTGGAGCAGGACCCTGGGGAGCACAGCCGCCCTCCTCTCCAGTAGGGCCTGAAGAGGAGGAGGAAGCACTGGAGGAAAAGCGTGTAATAGCAGGTGAGAGGAAACCAAAGTGCTAGAAAAATGCCGACAACCTCAAGCCATCACTATCTGCAGAGATGAGTGCTGTCCCTCCCCTACAGGCTACCTTCAGGACCACCACTGGGTCCCTGAGCAAGACCCTTAACCCCAAGTTGCTCCAGGGAGACTGGCCCCTGTAGTTAGGGAACGGAAGTCGCTTTGGATAAAAGCGAATGCTAAATGCCATAAATGTAAATGTAAATGCTTACCAGACACATCCTACAATGTCCAATACTATCCAGAATGTTGATATTAAACTAGTAGTGGGACTAGTTAACATTAGATGGTATTTGGGTTTAAATTTATATCATGAAACATAATTTGTTTAATATTTCAGAAAAAAAACAGAAATCTAGCTGCAATTATTTAGCCATATCAAACAGAATTAACTTTGATTATATTCAATCTCTATAACTGAAGTATAGAACAAAAATCCTTGGGTTTGGTGTGAACTGGTGTGTAGAACATCTATCAGTTCTCTCACTGCGACATGTCATGTATATTATACTTTGCTCTACCTACGAAACTGCAGTGCTTTTCACTGATGCCTTAACACACTAAGAACTCCCCAGTGAGCTGAATTAGGTGTGTTAAATAATAGAACATATATACTTTGCATTAGGTTTGCAGTCTTGAGGCCCAGAACTGGAGTCTGGCGTGCCTCATCAAGACAGAAGAAAGCTGACCCGACTCACCTCGCCTTCCTCTACCCTCCTCAGCAGAAGCGTGGCGGGGGAGGGTGGGCTTCCACTCTGTCTCGGGGCGTGTCCTGCGGCAGTCCTCAGATGGGGCTTTGGTCAGGCCTGGTCTTTTCTCATTCGCTCTGCCTCCCCGTCGAGCCTCGTCCACCTGCCAGGCCAGGTTGGGTTTCCACTCCTCGCCGCCAGAACGTCCGCCTCTCCTACCTTCATCCTGTCGGAAGCCCAGTCCTCCACGACGCTCACCGTCAGACGGGGCACGACCTCTGCGGTCATCAGGGTGGGGCAGCCAGGCTGGGTTCACTCTGAGGTCTGACTCAGCCGGAGACCGGAAAGACTCGATCCCTTGACCCCCTGCACTGTTGCTCCCTACAGGCAGTGTGTGGCCATTCTTCACATAATGCTGCTTAGGGCCATGAGCCTCATCTACTTCTGTCACAATAAATGAAGAATAGATTAACATGTGAACATAACAGATACATAATAAATGATCATTCACACATTCATAAACAATTGTATCTTGGAGCAACACCATCTGCATCTCTGAGGGTGCGTAAAAGACTTTAGATGGATATCATAATCTTTTAAAAATTTAAGTAGAGAAAGGCAGCACAGGCTTTCGAAGCTAGGAACCTGCTAGAGGCTGTGAACAAGAGCAGGTTTGCATGTTTCAGAATACCTCTCCGATAAATAGGCCCCCACAGCACCCACTGCATGACTTTCAAAGCTTTTTGCTGCAGGGTACAATTTGCTCCACTTTTCCCAACTCAAGAAATACAGCACGTCATTTTTCTCACAAAATATGAAGTTGGATAGTCAAAAGTGAGCATCAAATTGAATTTCCCTCCGCCATCCATCTCAAAATCTGCTGAATTTATCCCATTCCCCTCTCGGATAGCAACAGAATTGGGAGAGCTGTCACTGTTGTGACCTTACTGAAGAGTCTGTCTGAATGAGATTACTGCAGAGCTGAGATAAATGGATGCACAGGCAGTGACAGACATAGCAGGTACTCTCAGATAAAGGACCACCTAGGCCTGTAACAAAATCCTCTTATTTGGGAAATGGAAAAAAACACACAGTGAACTCTTAAACTGCGATTTGGAGTTACAGAGTGACGTGTTTTCTCCCAAATGCAGAAAAAATGGAAGCTTAATCTTATGTCAAAAAATAAAAGATATATGGTATACTGTATTTGGATTGATTAATTTTTCCAGATGTTTCTAGTTTGGGGTGGGGGACTGTAGCTCAGGTGTTTTGGCTTTGTTTAATGCTGTTGATCATGCCTGCAGTGTTTCAGTTTTGATGACAGCTGGAGTGGGTACTGAAAAGTGTAACGCTGGTATTGCTCCATTTTGTGTCAAACTCTTGTGCCAGTTTCAGTAATGTCTGAAATCTCAATGTGGTCAGCTCTTACACAGGTGACTTTTTGTACAAAGTCGTGAAATCTGCTTGCCACAATAGCCACACAGTACCACCCCTCCCCCCCCCTCACAAACCTCCTCCAGAGTGTATTCAACCAGCACAGCTCAACAGCTGGGTTTTTAGAACAACCTGATCTGTGTCAAGTATAAATGTGGCATTAATGAAGGTTTTAAAACTAGTTATGCTTCTATGGGGGAATGCTAGTATCTTGTTCTGGTTTGCATGAAATAAACAAAACAACACACAACAAAACAACCAGCAGCAAATGTTTTTTTTCCGGCCATGTGGGCTGTTACTGCTGGGAGACGACCTTTACATAATGTTGTCCATCTGAATCAATCATTTAAATGCACAAAGAATACAACAAGCAGAAAATCTCATACCGTTCTCAGGAAGCTCTTTTAGCACTCCCTGTTCTATCAGCTCCTGTCTTGGTCTTCTCATCGACATCTTTCTTTCCAGAACTGTTGAGAAGAAAACAGCACAAACACTTAAAGCTCCAAACTGCCAACTTACTAAGATTACAGTTGTGAGGGAAACTATTCAAATGGTTTGGGAATTATCCTAGCATCTCTTGATAATATCAATGCTAAGATCCTTTATATATGGCAGAGAATTATTACAAAACAATATGTAACAACATTAGATGGGTAACTTAATTTGATTAATTATTCAAATATATTTAGTAATACATTTGCTGTACTGGAACAGTACAATGTCTACACGACAATAAGCCACTTTGTGTTTTACTGTATTTTTAACTCTCAATAGATTAACAAAGTTCCTTTCTCCATAATGTGCAAATTTATTCAGAATTTTAATCACTGGAATTGGCCCAGAATTCCCACCCTGGTGCATCATTAGTAGTCAATCATTTGACAAAGTCCCCACATCATCGAACGACTTTCATGGCAGGCACTGAGAAAGTGATGGTAAAGATGGCCATTCAATGTGCAAATACCACCTACAAACCATTTGACCATGTGGGGATATTGAGTTCTTGTCCCTAACCCTGACCTACAGCTCAAGCGTGGACACCTACAGCAAGGCTTTCTAGCTTCTGAAAAGTCTATTTTAATGCTTTTAAAAGCTATGGAAAGGTGCATTTCTAACATTTAAATTGTCAAAGTTGAAGGTCACTGTGATGAATGAAATCTATCTTTAATTCTGGGTACTACCAACCAATCGCTCATACAAAGATAATACAAAACAGTTCGCAAAGGACTCCTCAAAACTGTGCATCAGTGATACATACACCGTAGGTTAACTATAATTTTGAGATGACCTTCTAATGAACTGCATACATCAGAAACACTGAAATGAGACATTAACTCAGTTTTCATAGATTTTAACCGAACAATGTTGCCAAAAGGGCTCAATAAAAATACAAACCTTCTGAAGTTTCCTTAAACCTTTCACTGCTTTTCTTCTTCCTCCATTTCCAGGGCTTGAAAATCTTGCCCAAGGTTGAAAACTTGCCCTTGCGCTTGGGTGGAGGTGTGCCTTCCCCCACATTGCTGCCCTCACTCCCTGTAGTATTGTGCTGGTGGTCGCCTTCATCATCTGGAAGGAAAGGGGGAGCAGAAAGATGGGTGGAGTTAAGGCCTGAGTGACCAATAGAGGTTAAATGGCATTGTGAAGTATTTAACACAATCATTGGCCAAGTCAAGTTTATTTATACATCATCGTGTACAACGGTCATTCAATGTGCCTTACAAAAATGGAACACCTATAGTATGAAAAATAGCAGGATGTAATAAATAACAAACATAAAATTATATACAGAAATATACAGTGATGACGTGTGATGCTATTTTAAAGAAGGTGAAGGAGAATAATGCATTTTTTTTCATAGCTTTTTACACCTGGCCACAGTTGGTGCAGGTGTGATACTGATGGGCAGCTGATTCCAGCTGTGAGCAGCATAGTGACTAAAACGCATTTAGTTTCAGTTCTTTTCACCACTGGCTGACCGGCTCAAAAGAGGGTTTTTTTGAGAATTTAAATGAGTTATGTAAAACATCATCAAATCATGGAACGCTGCAATACTTCTCTGGGTCCTGCTCAGATTTTCACTCTGACATATGGAGATTTGCATTCACATAATTTGGCTAATGATCATATTACCAAATGTGAACAACCTTTTACATAAATATACATACAGAACACACAAAAACAAAAAAAGGTTTTCCAGCACACTGCTGACACTCATCAGAATAGCTTTTGTTTTAAACTCCTCAGCAGAGCGTTTCCTGAGAAATGAAGATGAAAGTCAATAGACCACTGAACAGATCTTCAGTGGTACCTCAGCCAGCCGCTGCCAGACTTCATGAAATCGCATTCCTCTACAGACTAAAAATGGGTTACTGGCTGAGGTACTGCTTTTCAGCGTGCAATATGCTCAATTCATGGTGCTTTAAAAGTCACACTGCTCTACACATCTTGTTTAGACAACTGGTATGCTACATCATAAACAATTGTATCAAATCATCTCTACTATTTAAACTCAATGGAAATGACAGTCACATAGCTACCTAATTAAACTGGCAAAAAAGAACTTTTTCTTTTTCCACTTACAATCCATTCATTAAATAATTTAACAGAAAGTAAGACCAGAATATAATAATAAAAAACAGAGTAACATTGACCTGATCTCACTAGAGCAGGTTGACATACTTATGGATTTACAAAAATAGCCTTTATCAGATTAGAAGTCATTGTGTTAATACGCACCTTGGCTAATTAGAAGCCCCACAGCTATGTCAGAACGCTTCAGATTGATTGACAAAAGTCGCATTTATAGTGCAATTCATCCCTCTGGCTTCAGTCAAGAACAACAGACACTAATCTTGTCCCTGGAAATACTGTAGTTTTATCTGATTTGGTTCTTCCCAACAAAACAAAATATTTATCAGTTAGCATTAGCCTTGACATTAGCTTAGACCCCAGTCCAGCAAACACAGGATGTCCTGGCGACAGCGCTAGTGCTAAGCAAAGAAGTTCCCACAACATGCCGGACTCATTCCAATCCAGCAGCCAACTGTTTATTGCTCTCTTGACTGAGACAGCAAATTCTCACCAAGCAAGGCAACACCTTATCTGACCCCAAAAGACAGTTCAGGGGGGGATAAGAGAGGCAAGCAATATTGTATCATTATTTATTGGTATACAGTAACCCCTCGTTTTTCGCCACGTCCCAAGAGCATGTGTGTATAGGGAAAAAAACGCGTTGATGATGTTTGGTAAAACAATGCCTAAAAATGCCTATTTTTATAGTGGAAACCCGAAATATGTCCCCAAAAAAATCCTCCTAGAACACTTTAATTTTATTTAAAACTCAGTTCAGTGCATTACCCTTAAAGAAAATGTAATGGTAAACTGTGGAGTTTGAAGTGTCTGAGTGCTTTCCCTGGGACAAAGGTACTGGGATACTGCAGCGAGGTGAACGGTTTTCGGGGAATAAACCCTGATCTACTGGGGCCAACAATACAAATGAGGGCTCGCTGGAAAAGTCTTCTGGAGATCAACTGAATTTGAAGTGTGAATACTTGCGCCACAGAGAAATTGTGCTTGGAGCGTTGTAACAATTACAATGGGAGGTAGGGAGAGGGAGAGAGGGAGGGAGGGAGAGAGGGAGGGAGAGAGGGAGGGAGGGAGGAAGAGAGAGAGAGATACATACGCACACTCCTAATGAATGATATTAGACCTGCTGCCCTCACTACTTCCTGTAATGAGATCTACTGTTGGAAATTAGAATTACCCCCCCCCAGCACTTCCTGTTTCTGAAGATCAAAAAAAAAATCTCTCAGACAGGACGAGTATGAGCTCTGACACACCGCCTGGTTTAACAGCAGTCTGAGTCAGCCCGGCAGCCCCCGCCTTGACAGAGATTACAGTATAGTGAGTGGGAGAGCAGTGATACCTGGACTCCAGCTGCCATGCCAATGACTGTGGAGGCAGCAGGCCATGGGGGAGCTGAGGTGTCCTCAACTCGCCCCCAGGTGTACACCCAGTGTCTGGGAAAGCCTGGAGGAAACTGCAGAGGTGTGAGAAAGCTCCCAAAGAGCCGACCAGATCCTTGTGGCGAGGCCAACTATAATCTTCCCGCGCCAAAAGAGCAGTCAGGCTTTGCAGTCATCTTGTTTTTTTAGAAACCCGGAGCCGCAGGTCCTTGTCTTTGTGAGAAATAGAAAGGATTTCATACTCCATACAAGGGATGTTGTTATCAATTCTACTGATCACTGAATAATCTATGGACTATTCTGATGATTAATCGATCAGATTAAAAATAAGTTCCCAAACTAAGAGGCTTATATATTTAAAAAAAAAAAACATCAAAAAAACTCTAGCGAGCAAAAAGACAGATCAGTACGAAAATGCTAAATATGTATTATCATCATGTAATTAACCCAATAATCAATGCCAGGTAGTCATTTTTATATGTACCACATTTTTGAGTAAATAAATTGAAGTAATTTAGATAGTCCTATCGAAAACTGAAAGCTCAAAATCTTATTAAAGCCACTGTACTGACAGCCCCTCACATGCCCAGTCTCTCCTTCTCCGAACTCATCCTGCAGAACAGTACACTCCAGCTCCACACAGGCAGCCATCCAAATCTGAGCCAGGGACAGAGCTGAGACAAAGTAGCCACCAAGCAGACATCCATCAGCAGGCGCAGACAACGCGACAGCACGAGTCCCAGTCCTTCAGCCTCAGGAGAGAGGAAAACCAAACGCTGCAGTCCTGGGGATTTCAACCGGCTAGATGGCAGAGTTTGAGCTCTCCAAGCTTTTCTGTTCACGAATGCTGGACCTAAAAGGATATAGCATCGCTCACAGCTCTGGTCTGGGGGGGAGAGGAGAAAGCAGAGCTGGAACAGACAGCTGCAGACGTCACAGAGTGTTGATAAAAATGTCCATTTGAGCGAGGTGTGAGCAGACTTCACATCCTGTGCTAGGGCTGTTCGAATGGCAGAGGGACTCTGAGCAGATCAGGCACAGTAGTGGGAGGAGGGGGAATGTGGGTGGGGTGAGGCCTGGGAAACAGAGGGAGGAAACGGTACTCCACCCTGATCCTGAATGAGGTGGGGGGATGTGGGGGGGTGGAAAGAGAGGACCCCCACCCAGAATGCCAGTGTGAAGTGGAAAACACATCGGAGTAGATGCGTTAAGATAACACACAGCTCATCCTGATTCCTGGTTCAGTGCACTGCAGTAACAGCATATCATGTACACATCTGTTAAAGTAAAAAGGTACAAGCTTCATAACCCCTGACCCTGGGTACATAAAGACCCACACTCTAAGCCAGTAGGTTCTAACAGGGTGGGTGATATGGCCAGATGTTATATCATGATACAAACTTTTCATATCAGCCAATATGGATAATTTTCACAGTAACTGTCAAATCTTTACTGTTTTCAAGCTTAAAGCACTGCTTATTGTTTTATTTCATATTATTATGACAGCAATTGTTATTTTGGCCAAACATAAACCATCACTTGATCAGAAACCATCAACACACACTAAAGTGCGTTTATTGGTGAACATGTCATGAAATAAAAAAATAAAAAGCATCAGGGAAGCTGATCCCTTCAAACAGAGCACATCCTCTAATTTCAGGGACTGTAGAAGGCTATGTACTGACTCCTCTCTCAATCACCTCACAATTATAAAGATAATTACTGTATTATGTGTATGTAATGTAATTCATTAAAAAATTAAACACGTTATATTCAATTACATATATTAAATGAATTCATCCTACTTTCCTGGGAATACAGTCACAGATAAACAACCATTGACTGACGCAGAAGAGCTCCTATTTGAAGTGCAGTGGAAAAAACGAGAAAGCCGTCACTGTAGTCAAGGAACAAATGCAAACGTGACAGGCATATTTTATCAATATGACAAACTTTGTACAAAAAAATAAAAGTAAAAAGGAATGATAAATGACCAGACTGAAGTTCCCTGTCATCACTTGTGTGTGAAGCTTTAATACACAGTAATTTGCTAAAGCTAACAAGGTCATTTACAGTCTAAAACATATATACACAGCTAGGAGGTCTGAACAGGACTCAAAATGATTTCTGATATAAATCTAGCTTTGTAGTTTCATTTAGGCAGCCATATAGGATTCAGTAACAGTGCAGTACTTAACTTTCAATCGCAAAGTGTGCTGACAAAATTGTGGAAAAAGTTTTACAATAGTCAAGTTCATAAACCTGGTCACTCCTTTGATTAACTTATAGCAAAATTATGCAATTTTTCCCAGGCATTTCTCAAAACGTTGTCAGATTCCTGGGGCAACTAAAAAAATTTAAACCAATGGATTGATGACTCTAAGTGTCACGACCGGGAGGGCTAGCTAGGAACGGGCAGGAGTCCATGCTGACACGTTTTTATTTACAAAAAAACAAAGAAAACAGGCACGGGGGCTCACTCGATACAGATACTAGAATCAGGACTAGGAAACAACAGGAAACTGAGGCGCTACTTACAACAATGGGAACATAGTGAGGGTACCACAAAACGGGGCTTAAATACAGACAGAGATAAGGGGAAGACACAAACCAGCTGGGACTCAAAGTAATGTGACACATGAACAGAAACAGCTGAGAACTAAAACGTGACAAAGAACAAAACATACAGACATGTCAAAATAAAAGAACCAGAACATGAACAGAAAAAAAACAGAGCAAACAACTGAAAAGACCGAACCGTGACACTAAGCTTCCAAAGTGTGGCGCTATCACTAGCTCCTCAACACTAACCTTGAAATAATACTGAAAGCAATGACATATCTGATGTTAAGGTCTTTTCTGCAGCAACCTGCTTTGAACAGAGCCAATCAGACCAGAAAACTGTTCCCAGCATGAACTCCATGCTCATCTTGAAAAGCCCCATCCAGCTATCAAACACGCACAACAGAAACCCTTTGTTCTCCACTGAGAGACAGAGCTGGCCACAATTATCCATGCACTCGAGACAGGCCTCCAGTAAGCCTTCACTTCTTCTCTACACTGCTTTTCATGTAGGGCTGTCGTGATCACTTATATTGGTAATAATCTCACAATAACTTTGGCTATTAATCAAGATGTTGGTTTTTACACCCTTTAGACGGAAATACAGTTTAATACTGCTTGAGATTCTAGAGTGAGATTAAGGATTATTCATCACTGACAACTCCATGAAAACAACCAATTAAATTCTTTGCCCAGAACAGAAAAGAAAACTGGCACTGAAGTCATAATTATGATGCTGATAACGCATAATGACATTAAGAGCAGGGTCACAATACACACTGACTACAATATCTGATGTTCAGCTTTATTTACTAGCGATTAAGGTGATAAAAATCACCAAAAGTAGCTGAAGGTCACACACTTAAGAACTCTCCCCATGCAGCTACAGGGTTGCCAAAATATACTGAAGCAAGGAATATTAAAACAATAGTAAAAGATAACTGAAAGGAAAACAGGTTCATTTGTTTGGCTCTTGTTTTCATTGCTGAATGATATTTCGTGTGAGAAAGCTTAAACACATCCACACCTCACTGAACTGGTTAGTGTAGCAGAGGGGCTAGGAATGAAGAGGGATAAGAGGCTGGTTTACTTCATTATAGGCTATGAAATGCCCCAGTAAATTACAAAACGATTACTGAAGTAATCGATACTGAACAACATTCAATCTTGACATCTCCAAGACACTTCACTCCCAGTGGAACAAGTCGACCTTTGTTTACATATTCGGTAAATCCGCTAAATTAATTATTAATGAAAATTAATATCCATTAATAAATTATTAATGAAATCCGGTCAGACTCCTCAGTCTCTATATGATCAGAATGCTTTTTTGAGTGTTGCAAGTCAAAAGTGAGTTGAGTGTTAATGGCTCTCTCTTGTGGAGAATGTTCAGACACTTGAGTGCTTTATAATGAAAGGGAATTTTAATGAATGGACATTTTCAGTTGAGTACAGCACTACAGCACTAGTTTTGTTCACTTTGCACAACTGAACACATCACTAAGCAACATGGAAGCTACAGCTACAGCTAGACAGGAACTGTCACACACATCTGACCTGGGCTTTAGTGTCTAGACGTCTGTTTAATGAGCATGCTGTGTTTCGCTCCATGTTTATTTTTTTTCAACCCTTGATCCGTCCTCGGCATCCATATGCGTCACGCCACTGAATACCCCATCACGCAGATTTTAAGGGGGGGCTCGACCACTTTCTCTCTCAGACATTATTTTGCTGAGGTCTCTCGACCATTTTTTTATGAAAACATAAGATAAGAAAGAACTTTATTTATCCCAAGGGAAATTCTTTTGTCTTCAACATGCTCAATGCAACAAGAGGAATCAAGATATACAATACAAATTAAAAAGAACCGAAAAGTGGAATAGTGCAAGTATAATATAACAATATCAGATAAGATAAAATAAAATAAATAACATAACTATTAGAGCAGGTGATTCTGAAAAAGTGACAGTGCGCAACGAATAAAAGAGAGTAGCAGCATGTGATGGTGGTATGAAACAAACATTCAATAACATACACATGAGTAATATTGCACTGTTAGAGTGAGAAAGTAACATTAGTATTACTCCTGAGAAATCACCTACAGAGCAATAATCGGTATTTGTCAGTCATCAACCAATCAAAGTTCTATACAGTCCCCTGTTGAATTTGTAAGTTTGTTGACTTACAATGAACAGTCTCTAATTTATGAGGTAGTTTCATTTTTATGGAGAGAGACAGGCTATCAAGAAACCAAAAATCAAGAAAACACATTTTACCTACAAGTTATAAATTGATTTGCACATTTAGTGAAAAGTATTTGATACACAGTCTGGCTGTGTGCCGATGTTGCACACAGATTACAATCAATCTATCAATTACAGATACTCGTGATCTTATGAAGCACACCTCTCCACAGAATCGGAAATAAAAGAGGGATGAGAAACATCACTGCTGTGCTCGCCAACAAGCATTTCTCCACCCAGTCGTGTTTTGCTTGGATATCAAAAACTTATTTCTCTCTGTGAAATGCAAATCAATTTATAGCTTTTATGTAACATGTTTGTCTTTGACTTTTGGTTGATATTCTGTCTTTCGCCATAAAAACGAAACTGCCTCATAAATAAGAGACAGTTCATATTTCAGCAAACTTACAAATTCAGCAGGAGATCAAATAATTATTTCCCCCACGGTACAAGCACACTGCACCAGATATTCACGGACATTTTGACATTAGAGCCGTTTAGAAATTCACCATGAGAGTCGAGGAGAAGTGGTGTCTATTTTGGCAATAAAAAGAATAATAAAAATAAAGCCTAAGAAGGACAAGTAGTTTAACTGCTTAATATGACATTAACATTGCCCAACAAGCAGGCCAGTCAGCTATATAACTGCAATAGGGATGTTTTGCCCATAGTGTGCATGTAAATCAAAATTAATATGATGTGGGAGCTGTGCGCACAGCCCTGAGGCAGAAGGAATCAGGTGTGTATGCTGTTTGTTTCAGGGAGGAGAGAGAAGATAGCTGTATCATTGGTTTAGAGGCAGGCATGAAGCCTGGAGCAGCTTGAGCGGTTACGTAAGAGTGGCTCCGCTGGGATAACTCATGAGAAACACTACCCTCCCTCTCCTTTTCCCTCTCGTGATTGCACTCAACAACCCCCTCCCCCAACTAGCAACACTGCCAGGCCCACTCAGCTTGTGTGCAAGTGTCATGCTAAACATCATCACATGTCCAGTAGTTACTGCCACTTAAATCATTAGCCCATTCCACCACTCAGCAAAGTTTTCCAGTGAAGAGCAATGTTTGACCTTAGAGGCAAGAGGCCACCGTTACTGCTTAGCTCCCCCACAATGGACTGATGTGGCCACTTGTGAGTGGCATCTGGAAGCATCCAGAAACATGACATTTTGTGTTATGGAGAAGTCGCCGTAAGCTAATCCAACAGCAGCAAGAGGAAGCCTGGGGAAACACTGCCAAAGAAACAAAGAGTCCTGTATTGTGAGTCGAAACCTAGCCGAAGTGTTTGGCCGGTCAGTTGGCTGAGGAGCGTTAGGGCCCTGGTTGACTTCTGCTTGTAGAAAAGGAACCTCAGCCGTGTTTTCTGTCTCCACCATCGATGACGTCTCTCACTCCCTCTAGACTGAGGAAAAACAGTTCAGGGATCACGGCGATTCGGGTCTTTTCCTCATAAATAAACTACGTTTTAGATGGTGGAGGAGAAGCATCCCAGACGGTCGGAGAGGAGAAGGTGTGATGTATTAGCAACATCACTACTAAAACCCATCCTGGTTTTAAATGACTGTCTCAGTTAACCCAGGTCTAGATACTCCAGCTATGAGTAATCCCTGCCCGTGTGGATTTGGACAAGTGACGTTTACAACAAATAGCCATGAGAGGAGACGAGCAGCTTTTTTCTATTCTCAGCATGATGTTGCTGCTGCCATTGTTTTAACAGTATTTATTTTGATTTATAATATCGTGTGTATTTTTGTGACACCATTGCATTTTTCATATTTACAGATCATTTTATACAGCGCAAATAAAACAACTGAAGTAAGACAGTGGTTTTCGGTTGTGCTTTAAGGATTTTTTCTGCTTTCAAGAGCTACAAAACTATCTGTGATAACAGCACAAACTTGCACCGCACAAAAACGCTCCTCTTCAGTAATCAGTAAAAAAAAAAAAGAACAGCAGTGACGAGATGAAATCAACACATTAATCCCAGTCTCTGTAAACATACACAAACCAAAGGGCAACCAAAGACCGCTTCCTTACCATGTTAAAAAATGTGTGAGTGAAACTAAGTGAAAGCAAGATGAAAACCCCAACTGTTTTGAAATGCCTGCAGGATCACAATCGCAGGAACTCCAGTAACAAACAATTCTTGGACATGAATTTGCCTCAGAGCCAAAAAAACATGTTTTCAGTGCTGAAGTAAGAAAAGCCGCAACATTTGCTGATTCAACAACTACTATGAAGAACAATCTGTAAGAGGCTGAAAGCTTGGGAGATAAGAGCTCATAAGAATGAGCACTACTGCTTAAATGAACAGGACTGGAATTGGTCCAAAGCGTAGTGCAGATGTACTACAAAGAAAGAGCCTTTCTTTACACTTTCTTACAATAGATAGCCTACAATGGGTTTTTGTATGTAGTGTGCCTGATGCCTTAATTTGGCCTAGGCATCCAGATTTAGAACAGTCACCTGAACCTCCAGTCACTACACTAGAGATTTTACAAAAAATGTGTTTTCGTTGTATTTTACTCCCCACATAAAACACTCCAGCAGATGTGTGTTAAGCAGTTCCAGCTATGTGAGGATACACCTAAAGTAAGTTCTATGGTGCCCATCATGGTGGTCACACTGATACTTAGTAAAAATTTCCCCTGGTTATAAAGTAAACAAAACCTATGGACTGGTATGCCGGGAGCTACATGTGACTCACCAGTGTGTGTGCTGGAGTCCTGAGATGCAGTCTCCAGAGAAAGGCTCTGTCCCATGCTCGTGGCCCAAAAGGGCCTAGGTGTGCTTCACTGCCCTGGAAAGGGCACACCTCCACACTGGGTGTCAACGGAGTCCACCTACTCCACTCAGGCTTGCTCTGGATCTACAGTGAAAAGGCTCCTCTACCAGCTTCTCTCTACTACAGACGCTCCTCTCGTTCAGTCCGAGTCACTGATCTTTACGGCTCTCACTCTTTCTGCGGTTCTCTTGCCAACATTACCTCCCTCCTTCTCTCCTGGCGCCCTTCACTCCTCCCTCTGCTACTTCCCACCCCTTTCCTTTACACTTACCCTCCCTCCCTCCTTCCTTCCCTCCCTCTCACTCTCTTTTACTCCCTTACTTTATAAATAAGCTTGAAGATCAGTGCAACTACAGATGGATGCCTATCATTCCAGAGAGTCAGGGTCAAAGTGCAACGTCTGTGAGTGTGTGTTAGAGTGAGAGAGAGAGCACGAGAGAGGGCAAGAGAGAGAGAGGCAAGGAAAGAGATTAAGGGGCTACTCAGGCAGAAGAGTGAGAGACACTTAATTAGAACGATATGGTGAACAACACAAAGAGGGGAGTGGAATCTCACTGATTCATACGGAGACTGTTAGAAAAAAAAACTGCTGAATTTTTCCCCTCTTGGTTGCAGCATACAGGAGACTTAAAAGTATGTTCTTTTATTTCAACCGCATTTAAATTTCATTATGTCACCTTTAAATCAAGCTGGATCTTTATACCTTGTAAGTTCATGTCCCTGGTCACATTGACAAGATTCATCTCATACAATTTACACATACAAAAAAGAAGCGTCATTTCCAATAGCTTTTACCCACCTGTCGTCTTAAAATTACTGTGCACCAGTACCTCCGTGAAGTTGTCACCCCATAAAAAGAAATAATCACCAAATGTATGTCATTCGTTTGTGCTGATTTGGTGTTTAAGATATTAAACATTATTTTACTTGACAGTGTGTCACTCTCCACCCCAGTTCGTCTAAATCACACAAAACTGTTGCCATTCATTTGTGCTCGATTTGTGCCGGTTTGTGCCGTTGAAATGAACTTTAAATAAATATGTTTCCCCCCAATATATTTTGGTTATATCTAGGGAAGGAAAACAAATACAGTGTTTGTTTTAACGGCACAAACAGACACAAATCAAGCACAAACGAACTGCGCCGGTTTGGAGTGATTTGGGCAACATGGGGTGGAAAGTGACGTCACACTGTCAAGTAAAACAATGTTTAATATCTTAAACACCAAACCAGCACAAACATTCGTTTCTGCGGCACAAATCAGCACAAACGTAGCACAAACGAATGACATACTTTTGGTGATTATTTCTTTTTATGGGGTGCCAACTTCATGGAGGTTGCACCACTGGGTGAGGAGAAATGGCTTATACAGTGGGGCAAAAAAGTATTTAATCAGCCACCAATTGTGCAAGTTCTCCCACTTAAAAAGATGAGAGAGGCCTGTAATTTTCACCATAGGTATACCTCAA
>JBBPDB010000007.1:14570015-14583979 GCA_037974465.1 Brachypetersius altus | reverse complement strand
GCCCCCTGTAGGTAGGAAATGGAAGTCGCTTTGGATAAAAGCGTCTGATAAATGCCATAAATGTAAATGTAAATGTAAATTCAAGGACGACTCCAAATGGAGGTAATGGCTTTCATTGTGGTTCGCTGGATATTACAGTAATCCTTTCTACTGTGATATATTTCAATATTTTTTGTGATCTCTTTCAGAGGTCATTTGATTGTGGCATAGTGTGCTGCTTGTTCATTTAGCATTATGATATCACACTGGAATAAAGTGGTATAAATATTGTCCCAATACTCTTATTAAATAGTTGCTTTTCAAAAGCTGTACTGACAAATAAGTCAGGCATCTTCTTCTAGAAATTATTTAATAGACAATATTACAACAATAATAAAAAAATTGCTCAAAGCCTCATCATTTTGTTTCATCTGGTCCATATTTGGCATTTGGTCTGTATCTGGTCCATATCTTGAACTCATACAATCTCCATAGAAAATCATGACCAGTCTTCCACCCCTCAGAAGGAACAGCAGGTAAACCCCCCTAGTGGCTATTCATTGGAATTCCAAGCATGTAATGTCAGCCTGCTGAGTCCATTAGTGGAGAATGGGTGTGAAAATACATGACTTACACTTTGAAAGTGGGTGGCTTACATGAGTAATGTCCCATTCCCTCTAAAAGCCTTCACTTCACTGATTTGCTCAGAGCACTTAATTGACTGATTAATTACAAGCAGTGGGAGTGCTTCCACATTATTTCACAGGCCTCAGAGAGAGAGATGTTGGGGAGGAGCTTATATATATTTTTGGCTAAAAAAACCCACAAAACAACATCGATAGAAAATGTAAACATAATAATAATAATAATAATAATAATAATTAAAAAAATAACAATAACAATAATAATAAATAACTAGAGGATGCAAAATACAATCAAGTACATGATAGCTAACCCTGATGTAATATTTACTGTTTCAGGGCGAGCAAACTAAACGCAACTTACTTTCCCTACCATGGTGAATCCTGCAGGATAATAGGAGATGAATGTGGGTGATGGTATTGCCCCCATTTGCCATCTCTGTTTTGAATAATTTATAATGCTGTAACTAATTAATGTAAACTGTAATTAATTTAAATTAATCTAACCATTTTACGATAGTACAAGGCCTATTACTCAGACATGTTTCATTCTTACTATCACAGGTAACATTCAAATCTATGTTTTATTGTATTTTAACTGGGCTTTTGGCTGATAAAATGCTCATGCAGTAGGAATATAAAAGAAGCCAAAATTCTTACAAAACCATGCAAGCACTGCCTTCAAATTCAATTCTATGAATGTGAATAAAAACAAATTAAGTCTCAAAACACAACCACTAAATACTCCATGGGATTAAGAGGCCTGCTCTAAAAGAAAAAAGGCAAATTCTTGAGGTTTTAGATGTAACAGAGAGTCAAACACAAACAATCCTTTCTTTCCTGGTGCAACTATAAAATCCCCAAGCCATAGAGCAAGAATGCTTCATATGAGAGAGAGCGAGAGAGAGAGAAAGAGAGAGACAGAGAGAGACAGAGAGAGAGACAGAGATAGACAGAGAGAGACAGAAATAACTTAATATTAAAAAGGAATTGAATCCAGAGCGGTCATCTCAAACTATGGTAGTGCACCCTCACAAACTCAATTCAAAGTATTCTGACGGAAATAAAGCAACTCGTGAGTGAGCTGCAGCCCTATTTCTCTGTGTCCCAGTTACGGAGTCTACACTGGGGCGCTTGTCCAAACACACAGAGCCTGCTGGTTGGTTCTGCCTGAACCCAGAACCTGCCGCTGCTGTGACCTGGAAAACGAGCTATGCTCAACCGTATGAAGAAGAGGACACACAAAAGCCCGACATCATGATGTGTCTGGGGGGGTGCCTACCAGCTCAATGGAGCTGCTTCTTTTTGGAGACATAGTTTGTAATCTAGGTGCTCCATATTGTTTTCATGATGTTGACATTAAATAGAGTCAATAAAGTCGTCCATCGCAGAAACAAAGACAAATAACCTTTGTCTATCACAAACAAAGCATGAGAACTGATCCCGCTTATGACGTTGCATGACAAACTGAAGGAAAATGCAATAGCACGTATCATACACAATGTCATAAATACAGTGTAGTAATGAGCCCATTTCCACACAGAGCTGTTCAACACAAACATATCAATATCCCAGATATACAACAAAGGTCTACTCAGAATGATAAACATACAACAAGCGCTACTCAGCCATTCATGCCCCTCAGTGACAAAACAGGAGTGCAAACCAGAGGGCATGCGAAATAATCACTTACCACGATTTTCCATCACAGAATCTGACACGAACCACTGAGTAGATCCTGTGGGTAAAAATTAAAAAGTTAATATACTTTAACCAGCCTAACAGATTATATCATAGTTTCAATAACAGAACTATTATATGTTAATATGGTTGGTTTGGAGTCCACCCACAGTGAGACCTAACCTCTAGCAATTCTGGTCAGTTTGTCATTAAATGTTCACACAATGTAAAGGGTTACAAGCCTTTTTCAAATATAAAACTGTATGTGTCTGTAAATTAAAAGACATGCATGCAAGCTCAAAACCAGGTAACATTAGTCTAATGCAAATGAAATTTAAATAATTATTAAAATACTTGTCTGTACTTGTCTCATGCATGTAATACTAATGTCAGAATTCTATTAGTAACATTGATGTATAAGACACTGATTTGACAGACATGAAATACTAATACCAGTTAAATGAGAAACTATGGCCCCCATGAACCCGCATGTTACCCAAAACATTGACAGATAACAATGGAAACGCACAACGTAGAAGGTCATTGGCCTTGTAAAGCGGTGGCCGTCCTCAGTGTATCCAGTTCAAAGGTCTCAGACCAGGAGATAAGGCTCATGGGCTCACGTCTACTGATACCCTGCAGATGAGAGAGCAAGAGAGCGAGAGAGCGAGAGAGCGAGAGAGAGAGAGAGAGAGAGAGAGAGAGAGAGAGAGAGAGAGAGAGAGAGAGAGAGAGAGAGAGAGAGATTTTAAATCAACAGGGACAGAGGGCCACTTAAACACTTAAACTAGCACACTGAGACAGGGTGATCACAGGCTAATGGGAGTCATCAATAAAGCAAGACATGCTCAAGTGCCCCCATAAAGAAGCCGTCCCCTAATGCTTCAGTCTCTGACTCCATGTAACGTCTGAATAAGCCTGTTTTTTTTTACTTAGGCCTGCCGTTATAACACTCTTCGGGAGTTCCGGTATTGCTTTAGACATATTTTTCACACAATAAACTCTAAATGGCAGTCATTTCCTATAATATGCTTTAAATGAGGAGACATCTTAGTCATCAGGTGAAGTTGAAGTCTACGTCATTTCACTATCTAAGGAAAAGCAACAATAACAGCAACCATAATCAGAAATACATTCTTACATATGAAGTATCTGACACGGAAATGTCAGAAGAACCATTTTTGGTTCTGTAAAGAACCTTTAAAGTCCCATTTCGGTATATGAGGCGTGATGAGCCTTTTTGATATCTAACAAATCCCTCATACTGTAAAAATTCTGTATCAATTCAAGGTTTTTCTTAGAACCACACTTCCAAGACAAGAAGCATTTAAGAAGCTTTGTTTTAAGATTGGATAAGCAGAAAGAATAATACCCCCAAGTAATTATAGTGGTGGAGAGGCATGGAGCTGACATGGCACTTCACGCTGCACTAGGACAGTGACAGGAGGAGGGATACGTTGATGGTCGAGGCAGAGAGGAGAAGGGGGAGAGAGGCAGGGAGTCAGAAAGCAAAGAAAGGCAAAAAGGGAAAGACGGGAGTACGGAGAGCAAGTCTCTCCTGAGTCAGAGCAATCGATCAGACTGAGACAGGCAGCAGGCCCTTTTCAGCCCAGTTTCTCTCAGGTTTTATCACAGCAGCAGATAAGAAGGACAGCAAGATGCCGGAAGCTACTCTTGCCAAACATGGCTTACATTCTGCACAAGTACAATTTACTAGACTAGCTCTTTAATTCAACCCATTTTTGCATTAAAAAATGACCACAACTATTAAGGGCAGTTTAAGCTCACAAATACATTATTATATTAACACAGAAAACCCAGGTCCAGTGGTGTGGCTTCTACAGTGCTGGGAAAAGAGCAGAAGTTTCGTAGCTCATTTTGAGTGTTGCTAACCCAAGCAGATCTGCTGAAACTGTGGCCTCTTTCAGGGACAATGAAGGTCAGGGAGAAGAATATAGGTTCCGCATATGTATGTCATAGTTGGGGGAAGGGAGGGTACACTACATTGTTCTATGATTGAAAAGGCACAGGTAGAACACAGAGAGAGCTCACTGTACTGAGCTTTTGCAGCAGGTTTAGGTTCAAAACAGAGTCATAAGCCAAAACACAGTTTATGGGCAGCATGTGTGGAAAGATGCAAAACATGTTTCTGTACGAGCGAGCGAGCGAGCAAGAGAGAGAGAGAGAGAGAGAGAGAGAAAGAAAGACAGAGAGAGAGAGGAAGAGACAGAGAAAGAGAAAGAGAGAGAGAAAGAGAGAGAAAGAAAGAAAGACAGAGAGAGAGAGGAAGAGACAGAGAAAGAGAGAGAGAAAGAGAGAGAAAGAAAGAGAGATATTAATGACCATATTGCGGAGAGAAGACAAGAGGGTTACTAATGTTGCCGCACTTCTGAAAATGCCAGGAATGCGGCAATTATGGAATATTGTGAACCATAATGTACTGGCGTTGTTTCGCCCACATTACCTCATAACACTTAAAACAAACATTAAGGTCACGCTGGGTCTCCATTAACTTAAACTCATGTTAACCATGAAGGCCTACATCTCTGTGAGCAGACAGTTAATGCTAGGCTTAAGAGGTCTGAGGTTAGTTTGAATTTGTGCTGTGACAGCTTCAGCAGCCTGACATTTTTGAGGTTACAGACACCAAAATAATCTTAAAACTGTAGGACGCTTTCTCAGGAATCCAGAGTTCTGGCCAAAAGTGTGAGTTAACCACCTCCAACCAAAAAATAAAGACAGGAAACAGAAACACTCAATGAAGGGCTGATAAAAACTCCAAAGGTTCCCAAAGCAAGGAAGTGTTCTTCAAAGCATGATTGGTAATCTGGATAGTGTCCATTCCTACTTGCTAGTTGCTAGGGTGACTAGTGCTAAATTCTGAGAAAAATATGCTGTGACTGAAAGCCAACAGTTTCTTACATGCAACACTGGGAGATGTCAGTGCCTCTTTAAAGGCAGCACACAGGTCTTTGCACTGTACTGCACTACACTGTACATACAGTTCTGCATATTAAATCATTCCTTTTTCTTTAGCTACTACTTCACCCAATTTTGTGGATCAATTAAGAACATTACCTCTATTACTCTATCCATCTTTTGCTATTGCACCAATTAGGGATGCACCGATTGCAGTTTTCTTGGCCGATTCTGATTACCGATTTTTTTGTAAGTGTGATTGGCTGATACCGATTTTTCCGATACCGATTATTTCCCCAGATAACAGGAAATTACAGCTGCTGCATGTAGTCGACGACAACAGTAGTTACTTTCCCGGTTTACTTTTATAATAGTGACATATGATAGTGGCGGCTCTACAACAAATTTTATTTAATATAAAGATTGTTTTTCGTAACAAATTTTCTTTACAAATTTAAATAAATAAAATGTAATACATAAACAAATAAATAACCCCCCAAAAAAAGATCGGTTTGAAATCAGCAATATGTGTGGCCGTCTCCGATCAATCGGTGCATCCCTAGTACCAATACTAGCACTTAAATACTCTCGGTTTAAAACTGATGCGGAAAAACCACACTGCATTATTCTGTTCCAGATGTGCATTAACTCTATAAAAAGGCTGTTTGTACCCCATTTTGCACTATGTGATCCTTGCTGTAAAAACAAGGTAGGCTTCCACAGTGAATAAGTCCACTGCATGCTAATCTCAAGCAAATGCTCAGATTATGCAAAAAACATTCTGACTCACGAATGCTCGTCAATCGAAAACTGCAACACAAATGTGTGCTATTCATTTTTGTTAGGTCTTTGTTCAGGTAAAGCATGGTAGACATTTATTGTGACCTTTTAGACTATTTCCCCATAGTCCCCTTCTATGCACACATACGTACACATACACATACACAATATACACAGAGGCTATATGTATTAGGCTTGTCACGATACTGAAACTTCAGACTCAATACCGATACTAAGGTATTGGTGCCCGATACTATTTTCGATACTACAAAAACCAAACACAGAACATTTTAAATAAATAATTTATAGTGTGGATCTATGTGGAGGAAAAAAAAAGTTTGAATAAGTCAGAAGCTGGCTGTCATGTAAACATTGGGTCCTCCAAATAGCCAGGGGAGGGGCTGCCCACTGCAGTGCCTGTTCAAAATTATTGTGCGCGCCAGGGTCTGGGGTGTCTGTGCTGGGGTCTATGTCTCGGCATAGTTCCAGGAGGTTATGCACGCAGTATGAAGTCACAAATGAGGTACGCATTTGCGCTGTGAAGACTGAAAACTGGTGCGCACTTTGTGTACCGCTTACATCTCTTCAGGCTTGCGTACCACTTGTCAATCCCTGGCTATGACTTCAAAAGGAGAGAGGCTGAGCGGCAGGAATGTGGCAGCTTAAATAAAATGCTGAGTGAATGGACCGGAGACAGTGCAGCGGCAGAATCCTGAAACAGAGCAGATGTCAATGTTTCAGTTACTGTAAATCTGCGTGCTCTTCTCACACCCCAGCATCCAGAGCCTGTCAACCGTGGATGAGTCACACACCAGGATATGGAAGTGCAAACCACTTCTCTTACAACAACAAAGCATGTGGGCACGTGTCTGTGCGATATGTGTACATGTGAGATAGTATGAGACACACAACATATGTGGTGTCTTGACTACATTATGTGTTCATTAGCAGAGACTGGATATGTAACCATGGAAAGATGCCCCTGCTGTAGTTCCCTTAGGATTAAACAGTTGTCATGCATGCCATTTCCACACACTGGTGAGTGTCAGTTACTGAACACATGGTCATATTCATACACACATACCCACACATACACACACTCACTCAGTCTCCCTCAGGATAGGAAGTGTGAAAATGGGATGTAACTGGCCTAGTTCCTGTTTCAGCGTTAACTCCTCACAAACCATCATGCACCAGTTAAGATGGGACTGTTGAAAAGAACGGAAATACTGTAAACTAAGCAGGGAACTTGTGTGGCAGCTAACAGAGAGTGTAATATGATCTCTCAGTGCTTGGATACTGGTTCATATATTATAAAATGAAAGATGTGAAATATTGTTCTCTTCATTTTGGGTTTTACTGACATTCTGTCAATGCATGACCTAAATTTCTGGACAACTTGCTTATACATTCTGCAGAATTTGATGAAGTCTAAATCTTTACTACTGCTTTACAGCAGCAAACAACAGTGGAAGACAATAACATCTTCCTACTGTTAAAAGTCTAAGACACTGCCTTGTGGAAAATGGGACTAAATCTTTAATGCCTAAGAATAGCTTAACACACATCAAAGTGGGCTTAGTGTCTCACATCAGAATGCGACACCAAAAAAGCTTCTCTCTCCAAACGCAACCAATGACCGAGGAGATGGAGCAGATGAAAAGATGGCAAGATTATAGCACTTTATCAACAAATGACGCTTTTGCAACTAACTTCTGTATTTACAGTATTTTCCATTAAATGTAGTCATCAGATTTTAAGACTGAAACAAGAGAATGTGGCTCACTTGTGAGATCTTTAAATAGCATCCCACCTTGTGATGTTGCACCTAGGTCACAAGTTCGGATTTGGGCAGAATCAGCCAGCATCAATGCCGAGAAAAATCGGCATCTATGCGCACTAGAGGCCAAGAGCAAGCTCCAGTTTCGCATTCTGCTGCCAAATACGGGGGAGAAGATACGTGGAGCAGAGCACTACTCAGGAAGCTGACCCAACGCACTTATACTTACAGAAGTTGCTCCAGATGCAGACTTATATCTATCAGTAGAACTTCTATTCGGTTGGAAGTGCGTCTGTGTGGGAGCTGTGAAGTAAAACCTGCAGCCTGCTTCCTCCACGCAGAACTGATCACAGATCACCTCCACATCCTTGGCCCCTTATACAATGTGTGGAAGGCAGTGTTCGTTCCCATTCCGGGCCATCTGTACGTCATAGCCACGCCTGTCCCAGAAAAGCTATGCACACCGCAGGGACTCATGGCCCACTTTACAAGGAGCCCAAAACGCTGCTCTCCTCCGTCCTCTCCAAACTTCAGTCCTCCAGTCATTTTACCTACAACATCCTGAGCCTGACACTTCAAAACTAGAGACACTCAAACCAAAAGAAGGGTCTAACCCCCTAGTCAAGCTGAAAAACGCCCTACAACTCCGCCTGATGCAGCATCTTGGGCACCATTTAGAAGTCACAGTCAAATGGGTCAGTCTGATCCATTCTTAATCTCCATGATTACAGACAGCCCAATATCACTTTTTCCAATAATGATACTGAAACCCTTTTGAATCTTTCATATCAATTAATATTCTTCTCCTATTTTCAAATAAACAAGTGCAGTTAACTAACAAAGTGGAGCAATCAACTAAGCATTGGCACGGTCATCGGGAGTTTGGGACTCCACAGCCATCTCTGGGTGGTAGACAGCACAGTTGGCCTTGCTCTCACCGGGTGGGTAAGATGGCCCTCCCTCTTCTCCCATCCCTCAGCACAGGCTGTTGAGTTGTCCACTGACACCACTTTAGCAGCATTTCATGCGAAAGAAGTACGTGCAAGCAGTCACCCTCCCAGTGTTGGAAACATTATGTGACTGGGGATTTGGACATGACAAAAACTGGGTAAAAATGCCCTGATGCTCTACAAGAAGAAACACACAGCTCACAGCACGACACAGTCTGGGCGTGTGGTATTTCAGGACAGAATAAGTCCCTCTGTTCCAGAAATTTTAAATGATATCAACACAACGGCAACACCCACCGATATGCCATCACTATTCATTACTCATCATTTCCTCTAAAGTGGAACTGCTTTAACAGGGCTGGTTGCAGAGCATGCAGTATCTCTGTTGCACAGCTGTCCAAGTGCACCCAGGTGTTTGAGATGGTCTACATGCCAACAAACTCAATTATACTTGTTTACCATGATGCAGCTAGTGTCTATAAATTAACTGAACTGAACAGGCAATAGACAGCAATACTGCACCATCTTCAGTTAGAATGTGCACTTCCACCCTATTGGACCACATCACAAAGAACCACAGAGTGCCAGGGGTTAGCACTTTTCTCTAATGACTTTTGCACAACACCATGCCTTGTGTAACCCATCGATTCTAACTGGATATTTGCTGTCCAGTCAATAAAAAGGGTGCACAGGCATGACTTTATGGAGAATATAATTTATTTGATACTGAACTGAATATGTACTATGTATTTTTCACATTTTCCTCAGATAACAGATTATTAATGAATGTGGTAGCAATACAGGTGGACAAGATGACCAACGAGCTATTTTAAGCAACGCAATTTCATTTCAGATGCAGACATAACAATTATAATCACATAATTAGTTCAGTACTGAGAAAAAGAACGTGCTACACATTTGTCATCAGATTTCAACTTAAAATGGATATAAAAAACATATTATTATAAGTGGTTACCCAGACTTAACCTAGAAGTATCACATTCGGAAACACATTCTGTCACACACATCTCTACTCATTTCTTTACTAAATGGTTTACATTTGTATACACATTTGTCCCTAACTGATTCATACCTACTTGTGAAATCCTTTGGCCCCTTATTAAAAGAATGGGGCGCTGAAAAATACATTTTTACACAGTTTTCTTGCTGCCCAGTCTCTGTTTGGTATATAAAGTTCACAATGTAATTTGCACTGGCACTGGGAGAATAATCTAGCTAAAAGTAAGAGAATTCAGTATCCTGGATATACTGTGGGTCACAGAGACATTTACATTGTCTTTATAGTTCTACATGTCTATTTCAGTGAACCATTCCTTGAAAGGAAAAGCTTACTTGTGAAAAGAAAACTCACACCAAAAGCCATATAAAACCACAGTCGTCGTTAGTCCATGAGGGATAATCGTGTCATATTTCCTGTGATTTTTTTCAAGCATTTCAAGTTTCTGCCCTTCATCCTACCTTGAAACCGGCAGTGCATGTTAATCTGTCGGTCTCACACGTGCAGAGCGCCTGCAAGACTGACAGGAGCTACAAGATGGGCTGCGGAGGGAGAGCTTCCACATTCAGCGTGGACAGGACAGCTGATGAAGAGCTCACAGTGAAAACGGTGCTCGGGTCCGCTTACACATCCAGGAGACAGAGTCGCAACGGAACAAATATGAATTAAGCACATCAGGCACGCACGTCTAGTACTTCACCAGCTAAAGACTATCGATCTGTCCAATGGCAGAAACTGCCATCTTTGACAAAGCAAAGACAGCTTCTTCCAGAGCCCTCACTAGTCCTCACTTCTGCAGCTGCGCTCAGTATCGAGCAGGGAGGAAGGGGCGGGGGTACTCTCCATCGCTGGATTAACGTGAAACCGGCAATTACGCACTCAGAACACACCTGAATTTACCTGGCGTGGATGCTCTTAACATAACGGATCAAACCCATCCGCCTTCCCATTAAGAAACATTTTACCGTTCTATGGCACTTTCGCGCTCAGCTCTGCACTGACGAAAGGGGGTCGTGTGTATGCATGCATGGATGTATGGAAGAATGCATGGATGGGTGTATGGGTGAATGCACGGGTGGATAGATGGATGCACTGATGTATGGATGAATGCATGGATGAATCCATCGATGCGTGGACGTATGGATAAATCCATCGATGCATGGACGTATGGGTGGATGCATGGATGTACGGATGGATGAATGCATTGATGTATGGATGAATGCATTAATTTATAGAAACAATGTATGCTGGTCCCAAACAACACCGTTGTTGTGGGATGCACGTCGAGAGGCAGACGAGCATCCATGCTGCTCCACTGTACCATTCAGAGCACACAGCCTTTGGGAAGTTTGCTGCCATAAAACTAACAATGAGACAAAGTGGGCGACTTCACGACGAAAACAGTTGCACTCGGCTCACTCCACGAACCCTTAAGCAGCTTTTTTCTCTCCCTCTCTGCTAAATCACGTTCCACAAGTTTCAATGGGGCTGCACATGCCATTCTCCATTCTTTCTTGTCTCTCTTTTTACTCCTCTACCGAAAAACGGCTCAGACAGTTTTTCTCCTTGTTCACTCGTGTCGTTTCTTACCTCTCCGCGCGATGTGAGTGTCCAGCACCGCTCTCTTCTTTTTCTCACTAGTTTACACTCTCTCTCCTCCTCCTCCAGCATTCAACACCCACTACTACAACTTTTCTCTTTTTTTCACCACGGCGCCGGAACTCACTCCGCCTGCATCCTGGTAGTTGTAGTGCTGCTAAGGAAAAAGGGACCGTTCAGTTCCATTGGAGTAATGGGTGCCTTTGACTCCAATACCCATAAGCCTCTTAGAAGGAAGCGAACCCCCGCGCTGTGTTAAAAATCTGTTCAGAGATTTGCACTTTATTTATCTCCAAAACAGACAAAACACACACTGGCGTGCTCTTTTACAGAGAGACATATACCCAAGCGATCACGAATACAATATTAGTGCATTAAGTGGAGAGTTTTAGCTCAGTTAGCAAGAGTTCAGGTTATAATTTGTAGTTTCATGCACTGTTTTAATGACACAGTGATTTAGTAATACACTATATGAACAAAAGTATTGGGACACGTTTTTTACGAGTTGGGCTAGGCCCTTATTTCCAGTGAACGGCAATCTTAAATGCTTCAGAGTTTCCAATGTTTGGGTACAGTTTGGGGAAGAACATTTTCTATTCTAGCATGCCTGTTCCCCAGTACCAACAAAAAAGCAATGTCCATAAAGGTGGGATGAGGTTGGTGTGGAAGAAGCCCTGACTCCAGCCCCATCCAACACAGTTCTGTTTGGGATGAACTGGAATGGACCGAGGCATCTTCGTCCAACATCAGTGCCTGAGTTAATAAATACTCCAACATCTTGTGGAAAGCCTTCCTAAAAGAGTAGAAGCTGTCGTTGCTGCAAAGGGGGACCAACTCTATATTAAAGTCTATGTATTTGAATGCAATGTGATTAAAGTCCCTGCTGGTGTATCAGTCATACGCCCCAATGCTAAACATATAATCTTTATTCAGCCACAGTTCTAATGCCAGCCTAATATTTAGATCAGGCTTTACTTATTCATTGTACCCTATATTTACTACCTTATATTCCTTTTGTTCTCAATCCAAAATCCGGCACCTTCACGTCTGTAAGAGCATAAACATAACATAATAATTTGCATTGGATCTCCAAAACTCTCCATCTACTTTGAAACCATTTAATGTAAACTGAATTAGGAACAATTTGTGTTTATTTTTGTTTGTGGCTCCTGTTGCCAGTGATGCATTAGAAAGAATCCACGCATCTTTGTTTGTCTTCATGTGAAAATGCGAATTACATGAAAATGTTAAGCTTTGTTTAATTCAGGTTAATCTACCTTTGGTTAACATATACATAACATGACAAAAAAGCATAAGCATAACAAAGAAAGTAATATTCATTCTGTAGGTATTTTGTGCTGGATCACTCTTCTGTGTAAATCTAACTCATTTATTTACATAGAAAGATTGTGACCGGCTTCTTAAAGCAGTTTCCTCTTGATCCATCAGGTTTTCTGATTCTTCATCTTCATTATTATTATTATTATTATTATTATTATTATTATTATTATTATTATTATTATTATTATTATCATTATTATTATCATTATTATAATAATAATAATTATTATTATTATAATTGTTGCTGTTGTTGTTGTTTAATGGAATTAATACATTTTCACTTTGAGTGAAACACTTTGTACAAAGCTTTTTGGAAAGTCTGTTCTTGTAGTTTTTTCTTTACAATTTTGGATTCTAGTTTCATTTTCTCTACATTGTGCAATCAAACAATTTACACATACAACTAAAATAGAAGGTGCACTTCACTGGTGTGCTATGTCAGATCATTCATTATACTCTATATATACTACCCTATATTCTTTTGGTTTTCTATCCCAAATCCAGCACTTTCACTGCTGTTTATATGACGTTGCAAGAAAAGCTCCTGGATCACTTGAATAATAAACGTTTTTAATTTTAAGGACCCATAGCCTACACTTGTTTGCCTTTACGGCGCCCCCACCCCCATTTGTATATTTTTATACACCCACACCAGTATAAATATGTTTTTTATTTGACCATTTTCCTGCCTCTCTGTTTTTATAGCTGTTACTTAAAGACTGGAATATGTACATGATCTCTGTTTCTGTTTGCTACTCTGTATTGGGACACTAAATGCACACATATGGACTTACAGGTTTGTGTACAACATCTTACTATTTTAAATAATAGTTTACATTTGAAATAAATGGCTATTAAAAACTTTTGCTTTTGTTATTTATATTTCAATTATATAACCAGGATTTAATGAGTCTGCACCAGTTAGAACAGTTTTATTGTCAGTGCAAATTAATACATTAAAAACAAATAACCTTAACTTTATAACTTTCATGGCATTCCCTTTGGATGGAAGCACAGACTGAATGTTCGCCTGACAGCCAGCCGTAAAACCCTGACAAACGAGAACAGGACAGATTTGAAATGCTGTTTTGCAAAGTGCAACACTGCCATCTAGTGGAATATAATGAGTAGATGCAACATTTCTTTATATTTGTATAGTCTCAGCCTCAGACGTCACGCCCACGGAACGTTGGCTAAACTTCTGATGCATATGGTACACTTAACTGGAAACACTTCAGGAATCTCGAAGTCGTCATCTGATTGGTTGAATTTTATCG
>JBBPDB010000007.1:14548568-14568568 GCA_037974465.1 Brachypetersius altus | reverse complement strand
ACTGGAGGCACAGAAACACAACAATGGTACAAAACTTACACCAAAAGTCCATTTGCACCTTTTATCCCTCCACACTTACAGTTCATTCTCAGACACCCGAGAAAATGATATTCAAAACCTGTTCAGCTGAGCAGTAAATGCTTTTAAAAGCTGACATTAGAACATAAATAACTAATATTGATACAGTACAAAGTGATTTTATGTCTGTGTTTGCTAGATCTTTCTCAGACCTCCTCAAGGAAGCCCAGTATTACACTGTAACTCTCATCAAATACCCGATTCAGCTCAATCAGTACTTCCTTATATTAAATCAGGAGCTGCTGATGGAGTTTCACAAGTCTATACAAAATCTGGAGGCGGAATCTGGAGCCGAACCCGTGTTCTCCTCGCCAGCTCACAAAACATCTACGTTTAATAAACAAAACAAATATTGAGGTTATTTAAGCTTTCATGATTCTGATGTTGTGTATTTGACTGTTCAGTCTGAACAGGGGTCTATAACTTCTTCACAGTATTGTGGAATCATATTCTGTCTCTGTCTGAGCCCTCGCTCTTCCTTGTGTATTAAGACAGGCTTAAATAATAGATAATTCCGTTTCAGGTCGACTCGGGTGAGATGGATTTTGAAGTCTCCTGCTGGTTTTCTGACAGTAGGAGGTGTTGTTGCTTTGCTCTGCCAATTTACAGTGTTTTCAGGAGCAGGAGCCACTAAGATCCACACACTCCAGCCTGGAGCAAATTAATGCAACAAAGTGACCTTTTTTCCAGCAGCAGGGCTTCAGCTCTTTGAGCTGCAGTTAAAAAAACAAAACCTCATCCATGTTTTTTAAATGTAACAAAAGCCAAACATATCACTGAAATCTACGGTGCAAAACCCAAATGGGGGAGGCCCCACAGAAGCCTATGGAAGACCATTTTTGAGGCAGATGTTGATTTACACCTTTCAGACAAACGCACTGTAAACCACATGCGTACAGCCACGGAAAAAATGCATCATTTGTTTTTCTGATTATTGCTTCTGTAGTGTGTTTACTCTACCTTGGGAATGTTAAACTACACTCTTACATTTACATTTATGGCATTTATCAGACGCTTTTATCCAAAGTGACTCCCATTCCCTACCTACAGGGGGCAGTCTCCCTGGAGCAACTTGGGGTTAAGGGTCTTGCTCAGGGACCCAGTGGTGGTGTGCTGAAGGTAGAATTCGAACCCACGACCTCTTGATCTGGAGGCAAGTATCCTACCCACTAAGCCACCTCCACCCCTAATGGATGGGAGTGGCCCTTAAGTAAGCATGAAATTACAATTTTAAAAAGCATCAAATAGTGATTATAATTACAAACACCATCAATAACAGACACAGTCCAAGGTTAATGGCTTCAAGTAAGATGAGCTAAAATGCTTTGCTCTGTCAAAGAAGTCGCCCTTTTCCAGCATGGAGGGTGAGCAGTGTTCTTGGTGCTGTCCTGTAGAAATGCTATCCGATTCCCAGTTTGTGATGGATTTCCGTGATGCCTGACTGTGACCCATGCACAGATAAAATATCAGCCAGATGTCAGGAAGGTTTTGCAAATGAAGCCACCTAGCGTAGGCTGAGCACACAGAGTCTATTGACTGCTCTTTTCCAGCATACATACATGCACTGCAGATTTGATACAGTTAGTGTGGGAGTCAAAGGCCAGCATTTAAATGCAAATGCAGCAAGGCATTAATCTCCCCACAGACTGTGATTAGGGTGATTTTATCTCAGGTATTGTAAAGAGGAACAAGAGATGACAAGAGAACGGAAACCGATCTGACAGGAAAATATATGGCGCATTAATATGGAAATGAGGAGTAGGTGAGTACTCCAATACTGACAGTCGTGATTCAGTGTGATATTAATTAAGTGACTTCAACAGGTCAAAGGTTCAAGAACAGAACAGAAAGGACACCATCAGAAGCCCTCAGGGTTCTACAGCATGTTTGATGTTAATGGCATGTACACAGATACATTTGTCTGTAATTGTTTATCTGTAATGAGTAATCAGTTTTTACAATAAAAGTAATTTCCACAATGACTTCCAGATAGAAATAAGAGTAGTGCTAACTGGTGATGCATGATGGTTAAAATTACCATTAATTATGGCAGGTAAATCTTCTTGAATTATAACATTCCTACTCATTGGTTAACTTGCTAGCTCTGAATGCTGAAATCTCTGTGTTAGCTTGTTAACTGGCTAACTATTTCAGAGCAAGCTACTACAGAGTCACAAGCAGTGCTATGAGTGTACACGTGGACCTAGCATCACACCTGACTGGTGCTAGTTCCTTCATTTGTGGTCTGTGGATGACGCATGTATCTGATTGTGGTTATGCAGCTGGATGGCCTTGTAAATCAGAGGGTTGGGATTTGAATCCCAACTGCTAGTGTCACTGCTGAGGTACCCTTGAGCAAGGTACCGTCCCTCCACATTGCTCCTCGGGTTCCTGGTTGGTGGCAGCCCACTGCTTCACTTGGTGAATGGGTTAAATGCAAAGAAAGAATTTAATTGTGTGTTGTAATTGTATGGCTATGCATGTGACAAAATAATGTGATCTTTATGAGACTTGGTTTCCTACTACACAGGCACTTAAAGAGTCATTTTCCTGCGTTTGCAGCTTGCCAGTGGCAGCCAACTTGAAGCAGCATTCAGTGGCGGTCCTAGACCAAAATGATCAGGGGGTCAGTGTGTTTTGGGGGGCACATATAACGGCAAAACAGGTCAATATTTTATTGTATTTATTTTATTTTAAATTTAGCTTTTCGTTTATTTCCATTACAGTTCCTCACTCAGATCTTTTTAAATCACGCTGTCATCACCTCACTGCTGGTCGCACTGCTGGTCTTCAGGTTGCAGATAACAGCACATTTTTGTGTAGAGCTTTAAGCAGTCCGTCTAGAGCACAGGTAGCGTTAGTTCCGTTCTTCGAGCCAGCACATTAATATTTAAATCATTGGCTGTTCAGTGCAGGGGACAAATCCTATACTAATCCTTAATTATTAGTATAGAACATATTTTTGTATGCCATTTCCACCTGGTAATGTGAGAGCAGACAATCAGAATCTGATATAAAATGATCAGATTCGTGTCCACACGGCTATGAAAAGGTCTGATCTGTGAGGATCTCAACACCTTGTACACTGCGTCTTACTCCTAAAGACAGAACAGTTTAACACTGACCCAAAAACAGGGACTTCTGATAGATCTCGGAAGATAAATGCACCATAAAGCCGATTGTTCTTTACCGTTAAACATCTCAGCAGTGCAATGTGGAATTTGAACCTACAGCATTTACCTTGTGTATCACTGCTTTTCATATTATAGATTTTATCTTCCTTTCCATTACATGCAATATTGTGCTATAGCATTACTGTAACTTCACATGCAACAAAGTAATCATTTACTAAAAGAGGGAGAGAGAGAGAGAGAGAGAGTGAGTGAGAGAGAGAAATCAGAACAGAGGTCACTAGTCCAGCTCATATAGATCTACTATTAGACTAGTGCATTTTTTACCACTAAGGGGCCTTTGCCAGTTGAGGTGAGATGTTTTTAGATTGGAGATTGGAGGTGAGTTGGTGAAGACTCAAATATAACCTATTTTTAACCCAGTGATACAGTCTGTTTAGAAATATATATAAAAGAAATATACAATAAAGTGTTAGTGCCTTTAGTAGCGATTTTGATAACTAAAGGACAGGTTGTTGAGAGGCCATGACAATAAACAGATGGATTTAGAAATATGTGAACTTGAATATATGTGAAGGAAGTCACTGCAGAAGTCTACTACAGATTTTTCTGCACATTCCTCAACCACAGGAAATGTCCTCATCCCTCCAAAATCATCTCATATTGCAGCTTTCATTCTACTCAGCCCCCTTTACCAAAGCCAAAAAAGACACCAAGAATATGGTCAGAAACAATCAGATATAGTTGCTTTATATGTTAGAGGTGCTCATTTATCTTGTATGGTTTATTCATCTTTATAAAATGGGTTGTTCTGGTCCTAAAATCTGATGAGTTGAGCTGAAATATTCAGTTTAGACACAGCAGTGGTGCGGGTTTCATTGTAACTATGGGGAGATGCACAGCTCATCCACATTGACCCATTAAGTGCTGCAACTCAAGTATTAGTATTAAGGATATGTTATATCAGTAATGTACCATTAAAAAGTTATCCAGTACGCAAACCATCGTTCCCTTAACTCCTCAAGTGACTATAATTTAATTAAAGATACAATATAATATAAACAAACATGCTCCCTCTCACCGCAACCATTTACATCTATAATGTTATGCTGTAATATGATCTTTAGTATTCATTCAAACAATGTAATTCTAACCAACAAACCTTTTTTGTATTATGGGAGCTGAAAACTTAGATCTTCCTATTCATTATTGCTGTTTACACACATAGATCTGTGATCTAAGACAGATCAGTGCTGTGTGTGTAGACACAGCTGAAAGAGAAGCACAATCACAGGTACAGAAAGCACAAATCAACTCTTTTAACCACTGGCTGGCAGTATAACTCACACATCAGACAACAAAGCTCTGAACCAGACTCTCTAATATAAAACCAGACACCTGGAAGACTTATTTAGACGCCCTTATGTGTCACGCAGAAGGTGTAGAAGCTTTTTCCTAGGTTTAATAAAGTGATAAAGAAAACAGACCCACTAATCTAGCTACCTGGGTGAAGTGGACTGGGGGGATAGTTCATTCCCCTTTAGATTTCGAAGGGGACAGGCCACCTCTACGCCACCATCCGTGATGCACACTTACAAAAATGTCTTTCTGTATGACACTAAAAACAATATGCTGTAAATGGACCACTGACTGTACTGTGGATAAATCAACCCATGTTTTATTGTTACCTGGGTTAATGAAATGTAAAAAGACATTTACAAGAGACACTAGCTGTTCATTATAAAGTAACATACACAGACAGACACACACACACAATCACACACAGACACAAACACGCATACACACACAGAAATACACACACACACACACACACACACACAAACCTGCGTACATTTTCCTTTACTGCTCCATAAAAGCAGTAATCAAAGTACCAAGTAAAATGCGTCAATGGATGTTGTATAGTGCTAGACAAACATTTCTTATAAGCCTTGATTGAGCAAGACTGGACAAATTGAGCCAAAGGTGTTCAGTTAAATGTGACTTCATGATTGATGTATACACTTAGTCTCCAACTCCAACAAATTTCAGTCCCCAATAGAGACGCATTGTGAATGCCAGCGGTGCCACTGTTTAGGCATCCGATCCTTCCTCCCCCGTAGCGTGTCTGAGTATCCTCCTCTCTGAAGAGCCTTATTTATCTTTAATTATGACCTCCCATAGCCTCCCTGCTTGTCTCTGCACATTCAGTCCTGTTCTGCTCACTGTACGCTGTGGACCAGCCTAATCATCTCCTCATCCTCCCCCTCACTGCGCCACCGAACAGCCTTTTAAAAATAGACTGCACTATACGACACGCTGGCATGCTGTCTTCATCGATGTGATGTGAGGTAGAGTTAGCTTCCTGCAGCTTTGCACAACCACACACACAAGATTAAAGGGCACTGGGCCTTTTTTTTCCCTCTCGCTTCACACCATTCGCAGAACACAGGGAGAGAGAACGCAGGGTAACAACGAGGAATATAACTAGAGACTTCTGCCACCTGTGCCGTTGCATAATGTGCGAGACAGAAACCGAGAGGTCAGACTCAGTTTCTCTGATATCCTGGCAAAGAATCCTGCATCTCATTTTCCAAAAAGAACATTTCTGCAGCCAGTTTAGTGTATCTTCATCCAAAAAGAATCTGGTTTTTCCTCTCTAAAAATGCAGTGCATCTATAGAACAAGATAACATGGGGGAGAAAAATTTACAGAGAAATGGAAAAAACAAAAACGGCTCTGAGTATAAAGACCATGTACAACTGAGGTAATCCAGTCGGGTAGCAAAAATAAGAAAATATGTTGCCATTGTTGTTTAAATCTATTGTTTGTTTTTATCCATAAACAGGCACATTATTTCATCCATTTTGCAAATCTTACTTGATTTTTTTAATGCTTCAACCATTGCAGTTTTTTCATGCAGTAATGTTAGTTTACACCCTCATGGTTTCATGTTCTACAGCAGCTCTAAACCATGCACAGTTATAACACGTTGAAGAACATTTCATCGACAGCATTGCAAGAAGCAGTGTTTTTTAATTGCAGCAGTGCACAAAGCATACAAAGTATGAGCTCTCAGTTATCAGTTCCAGTACGAAAGCTGTCCTTAGATCATAGCAAATTCTACAGAGACCCAATAAAATAACAGGCATGAAACACAGTCATAAAAAAGGCTAATGTCTTGTTAAGTCTTTTGTTAGTTTCATAATTGTACAACAATATGAAAGAGTTATAAGACAAAAGAGGTCCAGGAAAACAGGCCAAACTGTTCAGAATGCAGAAACGTACCCTGTGGTGCTCATATTTAAACATTTTAAATATTTAAACATATTTACTTACTTCTGCAAAGTCCAAGTTTAAATGGGTGTGTACAAATATTCTCCTGTTTTCTCACAGAACAACTCGCTCCTCTTTAAAAACTAAATTATTCAGATTGTCAGAGAATTCCAGATGATATTAAAATAAAAAAGGTTCACTGCTCAGTATATGTCAGTACATACAGGGGCTTTCAAAAGAATTAATTTCTTACTCATGTTTAAATAAACAATCAAAGAAATAAATATTGCATACATATTCAAAGCCATGAATGTACTATTGGCTGGAATCACATCTCACAGCCCTGAGTCTCACTGGATAGACACTCCTGCTGTGAAAATTTACTCAAGGACCTCTGAAGTCTGTGGGTCAATGTCTATCCCGCCTGTCACGGTGGACTCTTAATTTGTAGGCTATTGTAGACTAAAACATACTTATCTGTGTATTGATTCTTTCCTTTCTTGATTATGGACAGATGATGCAGGGATGTTTTAAAATGCATTCTTATGTATTCTTTTCCTGAAGTGTTTTTATATTCTTTTAAATGATTTAAATGCTGCTCAGATCCTTTCAGAGCCTCATTTGGTCTGGTTTCGAAAAACGGTTCCAGTTTGAATATGTTTGCCACTGTGAGGTCTCTGCTCGTGGATTTCTGTTGAAGTTTTATCCTAGAAATAAAAGTATGTGTGTAATGTCAAGCGGGAACCATATATGTTCAATAGAGGAACATCTTGGGATATTAATTGTAAAGGAAGTTCAGACAACTGAACCAGCACTGCTATGTTTTTCTCCGGGAAGCCATAAAATGTCCTTGACAGGCCATCAATGCCTCCCACACAAACATACAAGGGAACCTACTCTGACCAGTGAAGGCGGGTGATCGGAGAGATTTCCAAATTTCCAAAAAGAAGTAAATAAAAAAAGAATGGTAATCTAGAAAACTGATAAAAAAGACAAGTGTGGTAAATCCTTGTGCACCTTTATTGGTTCAGAAATTATAGGTATCTGTGACAAATTCGGAAGGCTTTTGATCCATCCAACCCCACAGCTGTTGACCAACTTTGCCGTTACCCTGTCCAGTTTCTCTAATTCAAGTCTTCAGAACATAACAGAAAAATACTAAACAAAAGAGTAAAGAATAAAAATTGCAACTTTTTCCCTCCCCAAAAACGTAAACAAAACATAAAACATTTTTTCATATTTTCACATGGCAATAAATATGAACCATAGATTTCTTATCTGTACAGACATATTTTCATTCTTTTTTCCATATAAAAATATGACTTCAGTGCAATTTCTTTGCAAAACTCTCTGCATCACTCCTTCAGCTCTATTTTCAGTACAAACGGCTTTTTCTTTTACCCTGACTCGAGTAACGAAAAAAAAATACACCTCCCAATTTTGCAAACACCAACTCCACCAAAATACAAATCATATATTAATATAAAGAATTCACAGCCTTTCATCTTTGTCTACACTTCAAGCAATAAATCCTGACAGAAAAGGCACACGTAATTATATTTTGAGTAATACTGAACAAGGGACAAGATATTGGAATTACTCTTGGTTTTTCACCTTGGTCATTTATAAATTTTTTTATAATCATAGTTAATTTGAACAATTATTGTAACATATACATATTCAAATAGATACCTTAAGATTGATTGTAATGTCAGTAAAGATACAGGTGGGAGAGAAGTGATAGATTTACAGAAACATTGTTTTGTCCAAACAAAAAAGTGCATCTTATTACAATCTTGAATATTGCAAAAACAAACATTTACCAAGTTACCAACAGTATTGAAAATTTGTATAAAAAACAATAGCATTACAAAACAAAACAAAAGAAACAATAATATTAATAATAATAATATTAGCATTTTGACATTGAGCACAAAGGCTTTTAAGTGCTGTCCAGATTGCTTTCCTGGCTCTGACCTGCGCATGCAGATTTTTCTCCTGCAGTCCTGTCTGTTTTTGACTCTAGCTCTAAGTGCTGTTTAGTTCTGTGTGGGGAGGCTCTTTCCTTCTTCTCAGTAAAGCCAGGGGTCCTCTTGGTGTCTTTACTGTCATCTTGGCCCATCTCTTGAGATGTCTGAGGGACAATGGTGCGAGTCTTGGAGAGCCGTGAGCTGCCATATTGCTTTCTGTCTTTTTTCCTCTGCTCCTCATTGCCTTGTTGTGGAGATGTGGAGACGCTAGCAAGACCCTTCATCCCTAATGGTCTGGCTCCCCTTTTCAGGCTCTGTTCCTCGCTACCTACCCGAGTGCTTTGTTGGCTTGTTTCAGGGTGTGAACTCCATGATGTGTCCCTCCTATCCAAGGAGAAAGGGGTATCCTCTTTGGGAGAGGTGGGTGATGGGGTGGAGGACAAACCTCGTTCCAGTTTAGGACAAGTTCTAGGCCTAAGCTGCACCATCTGAATACCTCCAATAGGAATCATATGGTAGGGCATGCGGGCCTGGTCCTGGGAGTGTAAGGGGAGGTGGCTAAACATGCGCTCCATGGTTCGTGGCGTGACTGGCAAGTGGGGAGAAGGATCAGTGTGAGAGAAGCGTAGGGCTGGTGGTAATAGGCTAGGATATGGAGGACTCAGCCTCTGTGTAGCCTGTGGAGTACCAGGCCTCTCCTGCAGGGGGAGACATTGTAACACAGTCACATTTTAAAACAGGCCTTTTGTTTTCAACATGAGCAGATATATCTAGGGTACATTATGTCCAAAAGCATCCTCATTTCTGCAATGATGCGGAAAGGATAAGGAAGAAACATTCGCAGCTTCATGGTGAGGTAATCTAACAAGATCGTACCATGAGATTCTGGATAACTTCTATTGGTCCATTTTTCACAATCCCATTATAACAGCCAGTGGTACTAATGAAACTAACGACAGAATGACATATCACAGAAGCATAAACCACTCATGGCAGGTAGAATTCAATTTCAACAGAAATGAGAATCTGTCTGGACACTTTGGACATAAAAGTTTTTCTCTAGAATTCTGGTCAAGACCAGATAAAAAAAGGCTATTAGTTACGTAGATAACATTGTTGTTGATTAAACCTACCTGCTGGCTCTTGCTGGTCTGAGTGGTGTCCCAGTGGAACTGTCCAGGGGAGCTGTGAGGTCGGTGCTGAGGTTTGAGTGGCGACTTTGAAAGGTGGGCTCTGGAACTCCTGTAGCGTGCGGGGGAAAGTGGCCGGAGGGGAGATAGAGGCCTAAGTGCAGAGGCTCTAATAAGAGAGGGACCTCTTTCTGGGGAGGGAGAGATATGTCGACTCGGTGAGGACAGTTCCAGCCTAGGGGACAGACTTCTGAGGGGTGACCCTTCACTTCCAGGGGAGAAGGCCCTGGGAGAAAGCTCCCAGCCCTTACGAGAGAACAGCGCTCTCCTGCTGCCTGGTGATGTGGCACGGCCACTGCTCCATGCATGGCAAGCAAAGGGTTGGTCCTCTCTTTCTGGAGTGGTGGTGGACAGGTCAGCCTGTGAGCCCTGACCACTATCTGAGTGACGAGTGTCAGTAGAGCAGGACGAAGGAGGTTCATCATGGGATGACACATCCTCCTCTTCCTCCTCATTGTCATCGTCTTCATCTTCATCCTCAGAATCTTCAACATCAGAGAACTGATGCACCTCCGGATCCTCTGATTCACATACGTGCTCCTCACTGGTTCCTAATGTGACAAGGCAAGACAAATCATGTTTATTTATATAGCACATTATCATACAAAGGTATTTTTTATAGAAAAATAATTAGAAAAAGTAAAAAAAAGTAATTAATGCATCAATTTAGAATAAAAGTAAGTTCAAATAAGTTGCTCACTCTGTTTAGTTCATGTAATCACATAAACAAGCCTGTGTCACGGCTCGGCCAGTGGCCGGTAGGGGCCGCTGTTTTGATTTAGTTTGGGGCCGGTAGGGGCCACTGTTTTGATTTAGTTTGGGGTTTTTATTTTGGGTTTTTGTGCAAGTTTGTTTCTTGTTTCACGTTTTCAGCTGTCTCGTGTTTAGTTAAAGTGATTACGTTTTGTGATTGGTTTTCTGTCTGTGTCTGTATGTATTTAAGTTCAGTCCATGTGGACCGTGGGCATCGGTCCATCGCCTCATTTATAGCCTCGTATAGACTCACGTTTCTGTTTTCATGCATCGGCCATTGAGCCAGGTTTATGTTCTTGTTTATTTCTGTTTTGGTTTAATAAAGAAAGCACAATCATGGATGCCTGCCTGCCTGCCTGTAATTCCAGGGATAAATCACGGAAGGGTTAACCCCGTCATCCGTGACAGATGGACCAATCTTTACCAAAGAGGCTTGGACAGCAACCCAAGAGGCACATGGGGCTACGAGCCCGCAGGCTGGAGCTTCACCCCGAACGACCTGGTCCTAGGGGTGGGGTCTACAGCCCTGCCGAGTGCGGTATGCTGGAGTGGGGTGAGTGGAACCCAGCTCATGGAGGAGCCGACGGAGCGTCGGTGGACGATCCGCGAGCTGCTGAATGGTGGAGAGTCAGAGGACGGTGACGCAGACCAGTGCTCCTTGTGGTACGGGTGGATCGATGGATCCTCAATCCTGGGACCGGAGCGCTTTGTGGATCCCCACGTCTCCGACTCGACCATGGATGAGCTCCCGTGCAGGCTTGCCTACAAGTGAGACGGGAGACCCGCGGTCCGCCTTCCTCCGGCGCTCCACCGCTCTGGCTCGTCCCCGACTCGCCACCCTCGTTGGGTTCGGCAAGCCTAACATCCAGCCCGTGAGGGCGGGGGTGAAAGGCGGAGCTCTCGTGGGGAAAGAACCAGAGCACGCGGGCGGCGTGGAGCCGGAATGCACGGTCGGTGCCAAGCCAGAGGACGAGGTCGGTGCCAAGCCAGAGGACGAGGTCGGTGCCAAGCCAGAGGACGAGGTCGGCGCGGAGCCAGAGGGCGAGGTCGACGAGGAGCCAGAGGGCGAGGCCGGCATGGAGCCAGAGAACGAGGCCAGCGAGGGGCCTGAGGGCGAGGTCGACGAGGAGCCAGAGGGCGAGGCCGGCGAGGTGCTGGAAGGCGAGACCGATGCGGAGCCAGAAGGCGAGGCCGGCGGGGTACAACACCGAGGAGCTGTTGCAGCGCGAGTGCGTCCCATACCTGCACCCCGCATTCGTCACCCTCCTTCCCGACCTGAACGACACCAGCTGCTCTCTCCAGAGCGGCCCCCCACGGCGAAACCCCCCAGCTAACAGGTTAGTGCCTGGTAGCATGAGTAGCAAAGCGGCTAGCATAGCACAGGAGACATTGGACAGTAGGGGACAGCAGGACCTCTTAGGCCCTTTGGATGAAGGCAAGGGACGCTAAGGAGCTGGTCATTCCCCAACCAGGGTCAGGTGAGTCTCCCGCTAGTGCGGAAGCCCCTACGTGCTACATAGCACCAGGACTAGCCTGGTTAGTTGGGTTTCTGGGGGGGTTAGCCACAGCTGTTAGCCTGGCGGATAGGCTAGGGGAGGCTGGTGATGAGGGACCATCGCCTCTGGAGGGGGGAAACCCTCCTATATATTTTTTGGGGGGGGCGTACTGGGGTCAGTGAGAGTTGGGGTGAGGTTTCAGGGGTTAAGGGGTCCGCTAGTAGGGTTAGAGCTAGGGAGAGACCCACTAGCGGCGGACTTGAGCATACAGGCTCGACTGGGCCTGGAGAGAACCAGCCAGGGCGAGGCCCGCGGAGAGGGTCTCAGGCCGGACCACGGAGCAGGGCTCGAGGAGAGCCAAGACGAGGCCCGCGGAGAGGGTCTTGAGCCGGACTGCAGCGGAGAGCGAGCGGGGAGGCTTGCGGCAGGGTGCTCAGGAGGGCTGGGGACACAAAGCCCGAACTTTGGGACTGAGAGCACCTTGCCAGCCAAAGGCCTCCCTGGTGGTGGCACGGCCGCCACGGACACTGAGGGGTTCCTCGGTGAGGGACCCAGACCACTGGACCAGGATGGCGTCCAGGGGTTCGCACCCGCGTTGTCCGGGCTGGAGGGATGCCAGCCCGAAACAAGACTGTGGGGGAATGACGTGAGGGGTGAGTGGGGACGCTGTCCTTGCCGCCGCCACCCCCTGCCCTCCCTCCCTCTTGTTTTTTTTATTTTTCCTGTTTTGGGGCCTTGCCGCTCCGGGGTTGCGGCTTTGAGGGGGCGGGGTACTGTCACGGCTCAGCCAGTGGCCGGTAGGGGCCACTGTTTTGTTTTTGTTTTGGGGACTTTTATTTTGACGTTCATGTATGGTTTGTGTTCTGTATCTAGGTTTCAGCTGTCTCATGTTTAGTTATATTGATTATGTTCTGTGATTGGTTTTCTGTCTGTGTCCTGTGTGTATTTAAGTTCTAGTCTTATGGACCTCCTTATCGGTCCATCGCCTCATTTAGAGTCTCAGCCTGTTTTCATGTATCGGCCATCGTGCCAGGATTCTGTTCTCATTCACGTTTATTTTTAATAAAGAGCCTGAAGTCATGGATGCCTGCATGCCTCGTATCTGGGATTCCAGGGGTAAATCACGGAAGCTGTCTGGCCCAAGATCCATATTGGATTTAGAACAGCTCATAAATATTTAATAGTAGGAGCATCCACTTGTAGAACATCAAGATTCTTAATCTATACATGTTGAGGAAATGAATTGTTTTATTTTCCAGTTCCACTACATCAAAAGTGACGATTTCTTTTTGTGATGTTATTTACAGAAAATCCTTGAAAACTGTTAATACGGGTGGTTACTGAACCTTTTTGGTTTACAGTAATGCGGTTATGGCCCATACCTATTGTTCTTGTTAAGTTTTATTATTAGTAGTACTATTATTGCTGAATTTTGGGCTTGTTTGAGCTTTTTTGAGATATTGCCATGGTTAAGGCCCAGACCCTGTTAGTGTGATCAGACTGTTCTACGCAGCTCAGACCCTGTTAGTGTGATCAGACTGTTCTACACAGCTCAGACCCTGCTAGTGTGATCAGACTGTTCTACACAGCTGTGATCAGACTTTTCCGGGTTCTGCTCCAGTCCGTGTGTGTTAGAGATCAGGTGCTGTGTGTTTCCGTCACATTTACTTGATTAGTGACCGATCCTGAGGACAGCAGATGACTCTCTTCTGTGTCTCTCGGCCCTTCTACTTCCATTAGGGCTGAACACACACACACACACACACACACACGACTGTGAGGGACTGCGGGGTGTGAGAGAGAGGAGGCTAAGTTGCGGCTAACGGGAACCATGTGTGCCCCCACCCCTCCCATCTGCTCTCTCTCTCTACCACTCCCCTCTCCTCTCTCGCCCCATGTTCCCCCCTACTTCCCTTTCTTTCTGTCTGTTTTTGTTTTCCAAACAAAGCGGCCCGAACAGGAAACCGTGGGACTTTGGGAGCGAACAGGAAGCCGGAGAGCAGATTTCCTGTTCGAAAAGAAAAAAAAAAGGCATGGCTTAAAAAATGAAGATAGAGTGAGAGAAAAAGAGAAAGAGAGAGTAAGAGGGAGGCAAGGAGAGGAAAAGAGAAAAGAGTGTGTGTGTGAGAAAGAGAGGAGGAGAGAGAGAAGGAGAAAGAGACAGAGAAAGAGAGAGAGAATGTGTTTAAGAGTGTGGCGGGGGGGGGGGTGTAAAAGGGGTCTGTAATCTGTTGACTGGTGGAGAACACACAGTCCCCTCTACACACACACATACACACACACACACACACACACACACACACACACACACACACACACCAAAACACATTCTGACATAAACCCCCCTCGACACCCACACACACTGAGACCACCCAAACAACACCTACAGAGAGAGAGAGAGAAACAGAGAGAGAAACAGAGAGAGACAGAGAGAGAGAGACAGAGACAGAGAGAGAGAGAGAGAGATCACTTCCTCTGGCTGACAGGCGTCCGAATGTGTGGTGGGGGGGATTTGTGAAGAGGAAGAGAGGAAGAGAGGGTCAGGGGGAGCAGGAGAGTAAAAAAGAAGGAGAAAAAAGAAAAGAAACGCCTACACTGGAGAGAAGGAGAGCCAGCTCATTCTGACAGGATCTTTCTCCCGCAGAGGCTCTTTTTCTCGGGACGGGACGTTTTCTCCTCTGCTTTTGTGCCGTGCAGAAGAGGAGGGAAAAAAGGAAAAAGGAGAAAAAAGAGAAGGTCTGATGGAGGCGTGACGTCAGGCTCAGTGCTGGACTTCAGAATTCCTCTCCCACACCAGCCTGGCCGGACCCTTGGCCAAGATGTGAGCCCACACTGCCCTGCTTCTACTGCATGCTGGACTTTCTGGACTTTCTGGAGGTTTTCTTCGTTCCTTCTTTACTTTTTTTGGTTTTTTTTGGGGGGGGGGGGTCCTCATTTGTTCTCAGTTGGAGGGTCCAATGCTGGCTGGTAGACCTTGTTGTTTGCTTTGATCTGGATACACTCGGAGCTCTAGATGAAGAATAAAGCCTCCAAGCAGAAGTCCAAGCGGAAAGGAAGCGAGAATGCGTTCGGCTGTGACTTGAACGAGCACCTCCAGACCTCAGGACAAGAAGGTACAACTTTCTCTCTCTCTCTCTCTCTCTCTCTCTCTCTCTCTCTCTCTCTCTCTCTCTCTCTCTCTCTCTTCCCTTTCTGATCTCTTATCATTCAGAAAAGATCCATATACTATCCTTATAGACATACAGGCTCTATCTATACTATGTAGATTGTGTGTAAACTATTTGTACAAACCCTATATATACTCTTTGAGCTCCATACATACTCTATGTAGAGTCTATGTAGTATTAGTTCAACATAGGCTATAACATGAGGACCCTATAAAGCTCTTATATACAATCTATATAGATATACAGACTCTATATATGTAGAAATGTAAATTACAAACTACATAAAGACCCTATTTAGACTCTATAAGCTCTATACATACTCTGTATAGACTTAATGTATGTTCAGCACAGACCATATAAACTATGTAGACAATCTATATAGTCATACAGGCTCAATATATACTATAAAGACTCTCTATAGAGGCTTTTACTTGACCATATTGACACTGCTGGCTTTACACATACTCTGTAAACTCCGTTTAGGTGCAACACAGGCTGTATAAACTATGTAGACTCTCTATAACTCCTACAGATTCTCTATGTAGTCCTGGCATGCTATTTTTTTCACACTCTTGCCCTCACTTCCTCCAGCCATGATGAGCTGCTTTTTTGCCGTGTAACGGATTCACCCGTCAGAATAAACATCAGCAACGTGGAAGCAACCAACACCCAGTTTCCACTCCGGGACGTCCCAAGGAGGAATGGGGGGACAAGAACAAGCTTTTGATCATTAATTGTGATCCAAAAAGCCGTTTAGTGGGACGTGATGACAAGATGTGTCTGAAAAAAAATGCCGACCGACATTTTCCATTCAGTCAATCAGTCAGACTTCAGTTCAGGCCCGCCTTTCAAACGAGCAAGATCAATTTGATGTGGTATCTACAATATGTAGACTAAATATTGGCTCTACATAGGCTATATTAACTATATCCATCTTATACACTCTATATAGGCTCTGTGTACACTATGTACACTAGACACTATATAGACTCTATAAGTTCTATACATACTCTGCATAGTCTTAATATAATTTTAACACAGGCTATATAAACTACAAAGACTCTATACAGCTCTTATACACATTGTATAAAGTCATACAGACTTTATATGTTCTACGTAGACTGCATTAGCTGTATATAGAATCTATGTAGACCATATAAGCTCTGTATATACTCTATGTAGGCTCAATATGGGTTCAACACAGGTTATATAATCTATATAGACTCTATACACATTCTATGGAGACATACAAAACCTGTATATAGCCTGTGTAGACTCTATATAGGCTGTATGAGCTCTATTCATACTTGATGTAGCCTTAGTTTAGGTTCCACACTGGCTGTATAAATTATGTAGACTATTTATCTTAAAAACACTTAATATAGTCATACATGCTCTATATAGGTTGTTTATAGAATCTACTTTATGGTCTACAAGGCCTGTACTCTTTAGAGACTCAACATAGGCTCTACTCAGGGGTATATGACTCTATGAATATTGCATACAGGTTCATATATATATATATATTTATGTATGTATATATTTATGTATATATATATATATAAATATATATATATATATGTGTGTATATATATATATATATATAAGACATTTTATAACTAAGACAGTACTAAACTAGATGCTTTTGTGCAAAGCGCTTACTTCATCTTCATGGTTTAAAATAGGTGAACCTGTTGGTGATCAGTGAGACTCTCTGAAATCTGGTAATGCAAAAAGTGCATTATTAATGAACCCATACTGGACTGAGAGCTCTTAGAGAAACATTCGGCTTCGGGACCCCAGACTTTCAGCCTGGGTGTTATTTCAGTTTCTCTGTGTGTGTTTACACACAGACTCCTGCCTGAGTTCGCTGAGAAAACACTCGGGATGAAGAATAAATAAGAAAGCAGGAGGGAAACGTGGGGGAAGGTGAAGGAGAGGAGATGGACAGACGCAACATATTTCACCCGTTTCCTTTTCACATTAAAGGCTGATTATTGGCTATTTTTGATTTTTTTTTTTTAGTCATGGGCGTGGCCCCCCAGGCCCACCCTTCAGTTTTCTGCCCATGTGCATTTCCCTGCGCTGCTGCATTGTGGGACAGCTGTCATAATTGCAGGAAAAGACAAGGCTAGGACAGCCTCTTTCAGACTGATCCCAGATCGGATTGCTCCAGCCTCTATTTAGCCACCGAGAGCCACGAGGCTGACCCCAGAACAGTGCGGGAGGTGGGGGGGGATTGTGTAAGAGTCTTTTGTTTTAGATCCTGTTTACCCACACATTTCATTTGTCTTGGCAGCCACTGAAGCTTGGCAGTCTGTGTACGAACCATTTTTTTTGTTAGGAAAGAAGTAGAGAGAAAATGAGGCTGTTCTTTTTATGGGCACATATTTGGAGCTGCTTGTGGGATAAGCCACTATAGAACACACAGCTATGGAGGAGTGAGATGAAGTGATGAGTTTTTACTTTGTTTAAAGACAGAATCAGAAAACCTTCTCCACAGACACACAGAGACGATAACAATAAGAATAATGAAGTCTAAATAAATAAAAATGCTGGGCATGAATACTACAGATAAATAACGTACAGTTAAGTGAGTTAAGTGAGTTACTAATGATGCAAATAGTAGTTAGGAGTCTGCATCTGCACTTAGAGAGAGATCAGTAGTAGATAATTCATATTGACATAAGTAATGCACATTCTAATAATAAGAAATTATACATAATGAAATGATTTACTGCACATGATAATAAGGTAATAATCCACATAATTATAACGATTTAAACCCAATAAGGAGCTGCGCAACAAAGTAGATGATCATCTGTCTCATCACTCAAACATGAGCCTACAATAAAAAAACCCTTCCTGTGTTCCATGTAAGGGCACTTTCGCAGTTTCCACAGCGGTTTGATGTTTAAATTTCTCTCCAAATTCATGGTTTATTCTCTGTGGGCAGTTTTTCCTCTGGCCCTGGTGAGTTCCTGCCCCTGCGCTGACTAACACACTCAATACTTCTCTCCAGAGACGCTCGACGAGGGGCAGCAGCAGCAGGATATGAGTCCATGCTGGGGAAGAGAATGGCACATTTTCTCGTGGGGATCTGAGAGCAGTGGGTGGTCCATGTTTAAACCCATTGCAGGTCTGTGTGGAGCCTATACAGACTTGCTCTACAAATGTAGAATGTTTTATACTGCTTCAATAGACTCTCTATATAGTGTCTATGTAGACTCTGTAGGCTCTGTGTAGGCTCTATGTACTCTATACACTCTATAAAGGCTCTGTGAAGAAGCTTTGTTGGCTCTGTTTAGACTATGAAGATTCTATATAGGTTCAATACTGACTCTATGGACTCTATAGGCTCTACACAAACTATGCTCTAATATGTAGGCTCTGTATAGACTGTGTAGACTATGTACCCTCTGTGTAGAGGGTAAATAGGTTCGGTGCTGACTCTGTGAACTCTATACAGACTATATAGGAGTCTTTGAAGACTGTACAAACTTTGGTAGACTCTTTGTATACTATGTAGGTTCTCTGTGTAGATTCTAGAAAGTCTCTATGTAGGTTCTGTACTGATTCTATGGTTTATATAGACTTGATGGTTTGTATATCTATGTAGTCTATATGTAGACTCAATGGCATCTCTATATAGGTTGTGTATGTATATGTATGTCTATGCATACAGACTGTGTGTTCCCTATAAAGGCCTTATACAGACTTTATGCTGGGGCTATACAGAATTTGGTATGAACTCATATACTACACTATGTAGACTCTATGTATGTTCTATGCAGACTCAATACGAACTCTGCGTACACTTTACCTAGCCTTTTTAGCCGACACAGCCTTGGTTTTAGTCTGCTTTTTATTACATATTAATACTTTAATAACCCATAACCTGCCTGTTTTAGTTAAAATCACATTGTCAAGTATTTGTCATTTCATGCATAATTGTTCAATAGTTAGATACAGAGCCTGGAAACTGAGCAAACATCACATATAAAGACGCACATCGGCTTGTCATGGCAAACTTTCAGGTTCCATAAGATCCTTTACAGCATTTTCTTCAAAGAGAATGCAATTAAATATGAGCTAATATCTTCATTTTTGATCAGACTGTACAGGCATGACCAGCATACTCCTTAAGTACTGAGTACTGCCTTAAATGGTACATGTGGACTAAGAAGCTCCACTGCAGCTCTAGAAGTGACTTAATACTTAAGTGTGTTTTTAGAGCTGCCGGAAACAGAAATGGTGTTGAAACCACCCTGTAGACTCGGCGTAGTCTGTATGTAGACTCCACACAGCGACGGCTCTTGGGCGAGTTCCCAGATCTTGTCTGTCTGGTTCCGTGAAAAGAGGAACCCCGTCAGGAACATATGCCGGTGAATCGGCAGCCTGTCGGTTGACATTGGGTCAGCGATGTGTTAAGCGTTTATGAGTTCTGACTCATAATTCTATATTAAAATATGCTGATCATTCCAAAACAAAGGAAAACATAAAATTGGGTCCAAATCATCCTTATGCATGTGGACAATAAACTCAATAATATTTTGACGTGGAAGTGGCCATTCTGTACGGTGGCCCTGAAGGTCAAAACACAACAACATCACAGAAAACACAACATCATCTAAAAAACACAATGACATTTAAAAAACGACATTTCAGAAAACACAACATCATCTAAAAAAACACAATGACATTTAAAAAACAACAACATTTCAGAAAACACATCATCTAAAAAACACAATGACATTTAAAAAACAACAACATTTCAGAAAACACAACATCATCTAAAAAAACACAATCACATTTAAAAAACAACAACATTTCAGAAAACACAACATCATCTAAAAAACACAATGACATTTAAAAAACAACAACATTTCAGAAAACACAACATCATCTAAAAAACACAATGACATTTAAAAAACAACAACAT
>JBBPDB010000007.1:14534830-14548468 GCA_037974465.1 Brachypetersius altus | reverse complement strand
TGTTTCCTTAAGTGAAAGGAAAGGTTTGGTGAAAAGTTTTCAGCCCTCTATACACGCTAATTAATTCCTACAGCCCTGGGGGCTAAGGCTAAGCCCCTCTTGTCTTTCCGTCTGAGTGACGTCCCTGTTTCAAAGTAGGTATACATCCGCTGCGTAAAACTGAGGGGTTAATGTATATATGGAATAATCATGAAAACAGGTTATTATGATTAAGTAATGCCACCTACATTCACAAACTATATTAAAATCCTGCTGAAAGGAGTGTGCTTGAATGAAGTGTCCTTGGTGCTCTTTATTCTGTTAGAGAGAAAGAGGTGGGTGGCTTTCATTCCCAGCTCTATATACAGAGCACTGCCTGAAATTGGATGCCAGATCTCTTTTAAGCAGGGCAGTCCATTTCTACTGGCCTTCACAAACCTGAGAGCAAAGCACATGGTACATGGGTGCCTGAAGAAGCACTCAAACATTTATGAATGTCTACAGTGCATTCATGATTTCCAAGGTAAAAGGGGCCAAGAGTCTTGAATGATGAAATTATGGTTACATAAATGTGTCTATGTAATTATTCAGCTCCAGTTCCTGTGAGAGATGAAACTGGATAATTTCTTATAACTAATACAAAAAGTGTCTTGTAGTCCTCACTGTATTTTGATGATTCTTCCTCCTACCACATCTGTGTATACACAGACACTAATTTTGAGATCACTCGTGCCAGGTATGGATTACACTGGTCACTGGAAAACCAGTTCCAGGGTTTTTTTGGCCAACTATTAAGACACTGGATGTACATTTCAGTTTCAGTTTGTGTGTGTTTATTTCAGCCTGCTGTTTCAGTTTGAGAATTGGAATTAAGCTGATTTTGCTGTTAAATCACAATGTCTCAGTATTTTAACATGTCAGTCACACACATAAACCCAACAGGTTTCAGTGAAATCATGTATCATGTAGCTACCTGGTTCCTCAGCCTCCAGCTCATCGATGGATGATTCAGACACACCAACCTCCTGGCATTTCTTACCATGCGCCTTTGACTTCATGTGTTTAGTGAGGTTCCCTAGAAGAAATTAAATCAAAAGAGCTGCGGTTTAATATTTAACAGTACAGCAGTTTGTAAGCAATACCACTCAGTATTGGTACTTTCTACAAACTAAGTTAAGCTCAAAACAAAACTTACCTTTGGTTTTAAAGGCAAAGTTGCAGTGCTTACAGACATAGGGGCGTATATCTGTGTGAGTGCGAATGTGCTTCTTAAGCATACTGGGCTTTTTGCAACGGATCCCACACTCGCTACACACATACTTCCCCCTCCCTCTTCCCCTCACATATATGTACTCCTCATTTGACTTATACCTGGAGAGAAAGACATAAACAGACAGAAAGAGTGAGAGCATAACAATGTAATGTACTAAATAAAACATGAGTGCTCACTGACAAGATCTCTGCACTGTTTCATTTTCCACCAACACATCATTATCCCAATACTCCACTTTCACCATTCAGCTGAAAGCAACAGGAAAATCCATGTTTTGCCCAAGGTTTGGATGGTCATGCCAATAAAAACAGCAGTAAGAAGGAAAGCCTGGTTTTAGCCAAGGGCACAAAATATATATTATATAAAAACAGCAGAGTGTTTGAGTTAAAATTACCCCTAAAATGACACATTTATATCATTAAGTTATGTATGTACTATTCGCCTTCGCAGGTTTCCTGACTCATGTAAAGTAAACAGAGGTACTTTTGTCTGCAGTATTTAGCATTAAATTGTGTTATGTTTATGTGAAGAACATCATAATATGCCCCTTTGTTGAAAACTACATGTTAGGTACTACTCAAATTACACATCTGTATCTGTGGCGACCCCAGTCGCTGTATGGCAGATCTGCTTTGTGCTTTGTGCTCTGGGTTTTCCATGTCTGTATTCCAGACTATGGTCTTACAGGCCTGTCTGTTGTTCCTGGTGGGCTGAACCTGCCCTCTGTTCCTGACTGGCTAGTTCCTGTCGTCTGCTTCCTATGAAAGTTCTGCCAACTCCTTCGGCCAGCAGACTGCTGTGTGCTTTTTTGTTAACACGAATTTTGTGCTTTAATTTATTGACTGTTATTTGTGCGCATAACCTTTTGCCTGTTTTCTGACCATGAATTTGCCTTCCCACAGTGTACTGCTTGACTATAAATGTTTTGTATGTTTCCAAATCTTGTAAATATTTCACACTGTGGGTATTTTATGAAAAGAGAGTTCAGTGCCATTCAGATTTGTGTTTTCCTCTGGTTATCACTAATTAGGGAGTAAAAGAAACTCTGGGTCTTTATTTTACTTTTGGTTCGGTTAATTGTTACTCTTTATTTAGCTGAGTGCACGTTAGTTATTTTGGCCTTGGCTGCACCTGAAATTGAATCCCCCCTGGTCAAGGAAAAAACAACTTTCTCATTTGCGTTTGATACTAGACCAACCCAAATCACATTCGAAGTTACAGCACATTTTAGCATTTTTGCCATATGCATGCTTGAATTATATTTCAAATATATTTACTTCTTGTAAATTTAATACTGTCTGCTAATGTGGTCTCTAGACTTGTACTATAATAAAGATACTACCATTACCGCAAAAAAGGAAAACCTCACCACATACATTAGCTGATGTAAATAGTCTTTGTTTGAAAACATGAAAATATCCCTATCATTTTACAAAAGGCACTTGTGAGTATTCATTGAATAAGCAACAGGCCTGTATTATTGAATGAGGTCACAGTGACTACAATCAGGGAAAGAGAAAAGTCAAGTGGAGTGTGCACTTGGGTGTAAGAAACACAGGGTAAGTAGCAGAGCAAGAGAAACATAGAATGAGAAAGATAATGAGTGACTGAAGGTTTGTCCTAAAAAACAGATTTCTTCTTAATGTATCATTCATTTTCTCTTACAGAGGAGAGCGAAGGTAAGCAACGAAAACAGCGAAGAGATGCTGAGATAGGCGGGCACTGATAGATGTGAGAAATGCTGAAGAGGAAATGGAGTGAAAGAGAAAGAACACAAAGGGAGACTGATGTGATTAGGGAGTGTGTGGGTGTATGACTAAAGAATCATACAAGCAAAATGGAGGCTGTGAGAGAGACAAAGCAAAGCTGCAGGCTGGTTTGTCGTTGCCTCTGTTAGCAGCCATAACAATACCGCAGACCTACCATTAGCAGACCAGTGTGAGAGCTAATGAATGCTAAGCCTTTGTACTTCACCATCAACAAGTCTCAGGTCATTTCAGACAGACAACCTCACTGAGACTGACAGATCTCTTTTTACCTTTCCTTCTGTCCATCCATCCTTTTGTTCACCCATTCATTTTCCCATCTATTTACATATCCATTCACTCATCCACCCAAATCTGCATGCTCTTAATTCATTAAATACATCCATGTATTTATCTGTTCATAAATCCAACCAGCCTTCCATCTATTCACTGATTTTACATCCATTTGTTAATCCATTCACATATGCATTCACCCATTCATGTTAATCCTGTTTGTTTTTCTGCTTTCCTGTATGGTATTATGTCTTTGTCTACTGCCAAGAATGTGATTTAAAATTTAGTAAAGTTACATTGGACTGAAGTCACCAAAGTGTGGAGGGGGAATAAATGTGTAATTGTTCACAGATACAGTCAATTACTAACTAAAATTATTATACGTAATATATATAACAACCATATAATTTCAAGGACTTCCTTACTTTTTATCTAACGTCAATGATAACCACTACAGTCTTAAGTATATTGTTTCATAAATACATGGAAAAAATTATTGGCACCCCTAAAGGATATTTTAAATAAAACCAAAGCAAATTGTGTCTTTGGGAAATAAAATCTGTTCCAGTTCTCCAGTCAATGATCATGTTGTGTTACTCTGGGGTCAATTTGTGGGTCTGCACAGATTAGATAACAGTTATAAAAATAAGCAGTCAATTGAAGTTACCATAAAACAATACCAAATAATAAAGCATTCATATTGAATGTTGCAATTGAACAGTCTTCAAGTCATCAGTTTTAGAGGTAGCTAATAAAGCACTAATGAGTAGTCGACTCCCTTAAGATAGCGCTCCACCTACATTGCTTCTTGAAACCATGTCACTGAGTGAACGGTGAGTCCCATAAGGAACAATTGTGCTAATTAAATAAGCAACTCCTAGATCTGCCCATTCCCTTACTATTCTGTTACTCTAAATGCATACAGCACATCCAGCTAAAACTATCAGGAATGGATTATCTCTCTGAATCTGAGCGCATGTTTCAATACAGGATTTGATGGGTTGATATGAGTAACATGGCATAGTGTAAATGCTGCACTTAGTTTTTTTACAGTTTTGGTTGCATTTTATCTTTTTTCACATTTGTCTTGATATGTGATACACAGGTAGTTTAAAATAGTTGGGATATTACCAGATAATGATGAAATTATAAACTCAAAAGGATTTTGCCAAGCTAACATCTGCCCAGTGAAAACCGGCCCATGATTATTGAGAATAACTACCTGGGCTTTATATTAAAAAAATGTCTGATATTTACCCTCCCTCAAAGATGCAAATGCGGGGTAGCTCACTCTGCTTGGAGGTGGTTGCAGGTTCCTCTGAACTTTTCTCCTCTTTTTCACTGCTTTTACTCAGAGGCTCCTCTTTCACTTTGTCAGATGTGCTGGGTGGTTTGGCACACACCTACACTCCATAAAGACACAGGCCATCACAACACCGTAACATATCTACAGCAGTGCTTGAAAGTTTGTGAACTCTGTACATGACATCAGATTTTCTAGTCCTAAATCCTAAAAGAACATAAAGACAAAACAATTCAGCAAATTAGAAAACATTTCAATTGTGTTAAGGTCAGGACTTTGATCAGTCTGTGGAAGAAGAACTTGTGTGCATAGGGTTGTTGTCTTGACTGACGTTCTCTTGAGATACTACCACCACCATGTTTCAAAGATGCAAGAAGATTTCTATGTTGGAATACAGTGTTTTCCTTTTTCTAAACATAATGTTTCTCCTTTAAACTAAGAAGCTCTATTTTTATCTTATCTGTCTTCAAAATATCTTTGCAATAGCGCTATGGCTTGTTCAAGTGATCTTTAGCATACTTCAGACCTGCAGTAATGTTCTTTTTAGAGAGCAGCGGCTGTCTGGAACCCTGCCATGCAATACATACGGTGTTCCTCACAGTGAACTAATGAACATAAACATTAACCAAAGTGAGAAAGGCCTTACATTGTTTAGATATTACTCTTTGTTCCTTTGTATAATTGCTGACTTTTATATGCCTTGCTCTCAGAGTGATCTTTATTGGATGACCATGCCTGGAGGCGCAGCAATGTATATTAAATTGTGTTTTGTACACATTTACTGTGGATTGGTTGAGTTCAAGCTGTTTAGACATGATTGTATAACTTTCAAGTCTGAAAATCAACTCTATTTTTTTTAAGGTCCTCAGAAATCTCCTTTGTTTGTGCCATGATACATGAATATGTGCTCACTCACACTTCATAACCCGAGGACCATCTGTATGTAATAACCAAGTAAAATAATTTTGTTTATATTGGTTCTTTTACCAATAGACAGTAACAGCAAAATGGCATAATTTTAATTGTGCATAGAAGATTTAAAATAAAAATGTAAATATATATATTTCAACAATGCTTACCTCTGATATCACGGGCTTTTTGCTGTTAGAAGAAACCAACTTCTCAGTAGTCAGCGGTGGAGCTTTGGCCATGGTATATATCTCAGAGCTATATGTTTGCTTCGAACACAGCAGCGAAAGTACCATTTTTGTGGATAGATCAGGGAGATTAGGGTTATACAAGCTGACACTCCATGAAGAATATACCGATGTTTGTGGATCTTTGTGTGGGGATGGGTTAGGCTTGGTGTAATTCAGGTAGCACCAGCTTACTGATGTGGTCGTGTGGAGACTGGGGTATAGGGGGTCTCTGGACCTCTCTGCAATCTCAACCACTGATACACACTGTTGGCCCTCTTCTTTCCCTTCCTCTTTTTTAAATGGTCCTGGTATCACTTGAGCAGTCTCCAGTTTGTTCAACACAGACTCTGGTACATCTTTTGTTGTCTTCACTTCCTTCTCCTGGTCTTTGTTCCGCTCTACTCCCACTATTAGCTTCTCCTTCTCTGTTGCTTGACTTTCTTCCAGAGACTTTTCATCTCTTTTATTATCTCCTTCCCTCCTTTTTTCTTCCTCCTCCTCCTCCTCCTCCTCCTCTGCCTCCTCCTCTTCTTTGACTCGTTTCTGTTGTCTCTGTGCCTCTAAAGTGAGTTCTAGGCTACCTGCAGGGGAAAGCATTCGTTTGTTTCCTCCAGCAACAAGTGTTCCTGAGCCTTCATCAGATGTGCTTTCTGCTCCAAATTCCAACGGCAGTGACATAGGAATGCAGGTTTTGAGATCAGTGGTGGGGAGTCGAAGATAGGAGCGTTGAAGCTTTCTGCCATCAAGCTTTCCGACAATGACCATGGCTGTGCAGCAAATTGGTTGCTGAGGTCGTGTTGTTGCTAAAATTTGTGAGATGGTTGTGTACATGGCATTCGCATAAGTAGGAATATGAGTCTGTAAGCGGACTGGCACTACAAGGGAGACCACTGGTGTAAGCTGCTCAAGGCATGTAGCAATGATGGGGCGAGGTTGATGGTGGGGGACAACTTGGTGATAGGAGGAAACTGGACTATGTACAGCCGAAGGAGATGATCTAGATTCCATGACAGGAGGACCTGAGGGAACCTGAATGGTTAGACCACTAGCTGAATACTGTAAAGGAAGCAAAGTTGGAAAGGGTTGAACTGGTAGGACGAGGCGCTCTGCTAAATGTAACTGTCTTGGATGAAGTGGAGGTGGTACTGTATGTATGAGGGCCTGCTGAAACATATGGGTAGAAAGAACTTCAGATATTGTTGTGACTGGCAGGAATCTAGTCAGCTGTCTTGTTGAAAAAGTATCTGGGCTAGTCAGGGGGTAAACTGTAGCTGGAAGAGGGAGAGGGGATTGGAAGAGCTGCAGAGTTTTGTCTAGATTCTCTGGGTTAAGACTAGAAATATTACTTGCTCTGTGATGACTGGCAACTGACAGAGCAGGGCATCCAGGATAAGACTGACATACAATTGGATTACTTTGAAAACTAGAGGATGAGTCTTCTTGTTCAGGCTTCCCAAGGGTTGCATGCTTCACCAAGAGACATTTTCGCCTCTCCTTCCAAGAAACTAAAGTCGGTTTTGGAGATAGGGAGCCATAGTCAAATGACTTACTTCTAGTCTCCACAATTTGGGCAGGATGTGGTGGACTTGCTGGAGCTTGCTCTGAGGCAGATCGGCGCATTTCCCTATGAGAATGATGATGCTGATAAGGACCTGGTACAGTTAACATGTGGGACCCTTGGGAGCTCCATGTACCAGTATGCATCTCAGAGTCAGTCTTGCCTGATTCATCAAAAGATGCAGATCTACTGGAGGTATGGGAAACATTACTCTCTTGGCTAGGGCTGCGTGGCAGAGAGACTGATTCGAAACTAGATTCTCCTGAAGACTGGGCTACCTCTGCCAAACGGAGACGTTTTTTCTTTGGAGGCAGCTTCTCTGCGGGAAGCTGAGCCATACTTTGACTACGCTGAGGCCATTGAAACTCCTCCTTTTCTATTTCTTTGGGGACACATGTACTTGCTGGAGGTGAGACCATCTCAGTATCTGGTTCCTCTGTCACCAGGATCTCTGGAACTTGAATGTTGGGCTGTCGAACTAATCTGGATATGGAGGTTTGTTTTGGCTCTTGTGATTGTTCATGTTCAAATTCTGATTCCTGGCCCTCTAAGGACATGCTTTCCTGCTTTTCAAAGGAGCTAGTGTGCTGGATTACAGAGATTTCTTTATAAGTCCCCCTTTTTTCTGGCTCAGTTTGTGAAAGAGGGCCTGAAAAACCCTGAAAATCACCTTTAGTGTCTATCACTGACGCAGTTGGTTGGATGTTAAAGGACACAGATGCTGGACCTGGGCTGGGAGGGTCCTCTTCAAGACTTTCTTCTTTTCTCCTCTTTCGCATAGCCATAGCCATTGCCTTGAACTTATAGTGCATCATTCGTGGCCGATCTTCTCGAACAGCACTGCCTTGCTTCTCACTCTGATGCTTTTGTGAAAGCTTATTCATACAGACAGCACTGTGTGCTGCATAACTGCCCTGTTTCTTCATGAGAGTGCCACACATTTCACATTTCCACCCTGATTTGGTTAAAGATTTGGAAGCAGACGGACCAGCTTCCGATACAAGGTCAGCTCCAACTGGCATCTCAATAGCAGGTTGTCGTCTTAACATTCGATGATGATGGCCAACCCTCATTTCTGCTGCTGTAGCCTGCTGTTCATCGAAAGAATGGCTGTGGCGAAAGCTATGTGAAGATGTGCTAGCTGGCTCATCTTGACCACCAGAGGACGGCACTGACTGACTTCTCAGAAGAACAGCACCTGAACATTGATCAGCGGGTGTGTCTTCAGCTAATTGTGAACTCTGCCTTTCAGCAGCAAAACTACTGAATGCAATCTGTTCTGTATTGCCACTTGAGCCTACTCCCTTTGGATCAAAAGCACAAGGATCTTTGGGTATGGAAAACTTAGGGGACTCAATGCTACTTCTCCTGGAGAGAGAAGAACGCCTTGGTTTGACGCTATCAATTTCACTTGTAGCAACAACAGCTTCATTTATAGTAATTAATTTGGTAATGTGCTCAATGACTTGTGTCTTAGGCACTGTGAATGGAATGGATTTTTCCTCTTGACTGACAGATGATGATGAAGATGATGGCTGATGTTGTTGGTGTGGAATTCTTTGCTGCTGACCCAATCGTCCATACTTTCCTAAAATAATTTCAGCATAAGATTTGGCATTGGCGTTGGGAGGGCTGACTTGGGAAAGCTCAGCACTTCCATAGCTAGAAAAGTAGCCAGATTCAGTACTGCCCTTACTACCAGGACCCAATGAGGATGATGGGGTTTCATCCGGTGAGGTCATAGGAACTCGTTTCCTCTCACTGAGTCGCATAGCTAACCTCTGTTTGACTGCTTGAGAGTCTTCTGTTCTTGGTCCTTCTTCTGAGAATGACATTTCGACCTTGGAACTTTTCCTCAGAGCTGGCCTGTCCTGAGAGGTAGATGGTCGACGCTGACCAGTCCCATCCTCAGAATCTGTGCTTTCTGCTTCTGTTGCTTCTTCTACTTCATCTCCCACTGTTCCAGTCTCAACCCCACTTAAACTGTGCTCCTCACGGCTAGATGCCAGGCCAGCTTTTATCTGATGGGCATGTGATTTACGATGTTTGTACAAATTACTTTTCGTTTTAAAAGAGAAGCCACAAGGGACACAAGGATAAGGTCTCTCTCCTGTATGGGAGCGGATGTGTTTTTGGAGGACACTGGGCTTTGCACATGGTCGGCCACAGTATGTGCACACATACTTCCCTGGTTTTTGGGGCTTACGTTCCCGTCTAGATGGTGCACTTTCCTGTAATTCTTGGCTGGGCTGAGATGAAGTCCTCGGAACACGAGAAACTTGCTTAGAGGATTCAGGAAGGGATGAAGAGTAGCTGCCTCCAGAAGGACCCGGGACATCTGGAAGTTGCCAGGATGATTCCTGCACCTGAGACTGCTGTTGCTGCTGTCTTTGGAGCATGTCACTGTGTTTTGGCTGTTTATGCTGATGGCGGCCATGTGATCCATGGATTGGTTGTGAGGTAGGCTGTTCCTGTGGCTGAGGCAACCTACCCCTAATTGAAGATTCAGACAGAGGCTGCTGTTGTCTACCAGACTGCTCCCCATCGGCAGGCCGGCTGTTTTTTGCCTCCATAGAATGTGGGGAGGAGGCCTTATGGATACACTGGGAATGTTTCTATGAGCACTAGTCCCCTCAACATTATTGTCTTAACCACAAGGCCATTTAGATCTACCTGGGCACAGAAACATTTTGAACAAAGTAGCAGAGGATTTATGAAATATGTACAAAATACTCTAAACGATTATTTCTGTTTTATGCCAAAATGCATCCTTCCTTTCTCTTGTCCAGAACTACACTTGGCAGAGTTCATCATTGTGTCACTCCTTTGGACTAAGTTCTGGCAATGGAGCTTGGCAATGGAATGCACAGGATGTTTTGAGCTACTTTCTCCACAGATACAAGATCAAAATTTTAAGCCCTTCTGTCTCTGTTCTCCAGGTTTTCACAAACCAGCACTTCAGTGGCCCTGTAGGAAAAAAAACAGAAACAGACTATTTAGGTATTGTTCTACCATAATTCTCACAGAATAAGAGGTTAGATCCAGAATTAGCGTTAATCACTGTTTATCTCTTGTGTATATACAGCATAATTTTGGTAAGTGAGCTGTAAATGTACCCTAAATAAGAACTGTTTATTCAGTGGTGTTGTGAAACATAGGAGTTGTGCTCAGCAAGAATACTGTGTTGACAGAAAAAAGTGTCTTCTACTACACAAAACTGAAAAGGGAGACAATGTATAGAGGATTTTGAAATTCCCTCTGGAATGCATTTGATCTGGTTATTTTTTCTAAATAAGTACTATTACTGACTCTGTAAAACGTATGTATTATTCAAAACATGACACATTCACAAACAATTCCAGTGAAGTAGATAATAAGTTACACACTCATCACTAGAATTCTAAAAAAAGATTGAACTTGGTTTAAAGCTAGTATTATCAAATCTGAACTCAAAATCATCTCTCACAGCACAGACCAAAAGTCTCCCACAGCAGTGAAGAAACCTAAAGGAGTCACATTCATGAAAAATCCCAAGTCTCCACATTCATGAAAAATGCTTGGCTGAACATTAAAATAAATCAATGCATAGTGAAGAAAATATGTTTGCAAATGTTCCCATTACAGTGTTACAAAGTCAGTGGCATTTCTTTTCATATTATGTGCTACATATATACATACATGCTACAGGTCTTCACTAAAAAAATGGTCTGTTTCATAACCCAAATCCTTTGAGGCCACTAACATTTAAACACTGTCCCTCCGTGCCTCATGTTAAAATTTAGACTACTTTAAGATAAAAGTCTTTCCATTTGTAAACTTACTAACACAATCGGATATATAATGGCCGGTTTAACACTGAAGAAAGGACAATTAAATGCTTAAAACAACCCAAAAGAGCTTTGTCCAATAGATGGTGCTGTAGATCTAAGACAATAAGGCTCAAAGGCTTTTTAAAAGACCAGTTGGAAAACGGACACAAGGTCATTTCATGTTTCACCTGACTATCAGTGCTTCGGATGGGTACACATTATCATACAATATGCTTTGGACACTTTTTTCTCAGTAATGTGTGTGTATGTGTGTGTGTGTGTGTGTGTGTGTGTGTGTGTGTGTGTGTGTGTGTGTTTATGCCATTTACAGTATAAAAAGGTTCATGAAAGGACATCCATCACATTCCAGAACCCAGCCTTAATTTTCACTAGTTTAGTGTTGCTGGAGGTAAGAGGATTTTCTTTGTAAATATGGTGAATTACTCAATGTTCCAAACACTTAAGCAAACAGGGCTCACAGAAGACTATTTGCATTTGAGACTGCAAGTGCACAAGGTTGACGAGTTTTTAATGAGGCATTTTCTTTATTTCCAATATGTCCACAGAAAACAAATAATACTGCAAACTTGGGCTTCATTACTTGGTATTCACAGAGGAAGAAGATGGAAGGCAATGAGTTAAACAAAATCCCCGAAAATAGCTTGACACGTTCTTGAGTGACTTTGCTCTCCTAAACATCTGGCATAAACTGAATGGTGCACAACAATTTAATGAGCATCGGTACAAAGAAGAGGTATACTTTGATTACAGAGCCTTTTTCAGCAGTGATGTGTTAAGAAATGTATGAAATGACTACACTTTAATGACTAGACTTTATTTCATGGTTTTAAATCTACTAAACAATGGAACAAACATTTCAAGTGCAATTTCATTGATGCTCTGTAGAGCAAGACATTTGATTTGAGAACTTGGATAAGAGAACTTGTATCAATACTAGTAAACAAAAAAAGGATATTAAAAAAGGAAATAGTGGGAGAAATGCCTCAAATTCCTCTTTCTCGGGTAGTATTCAGCTACATTCACAGATCAGCTAAAACATTAAAATCTCCTGTTTAATATTCTGTAGCTACCACTCATGCCGGCAAAGCAGCGCTAAACTTTTGAGGTATGTAGGGTCAGCATGGGCACTCTGACTGGTCTGTGGCTACCCAGTTACAGTTACAGCATTTGGCAGATGTTCTTATCCCGAGTGATGTACATTACTGTTTAAGTAGTCCACATCTGTTCTTCATTGCAAAAATAGACTCAATTCAACATCTACCTTAGTTACTAGGTAGATGTTGATTTGAGTCTATTAGTTACCATTAGTTACTACCAACTAATTTGCACACATTAGAAAACCTTATCAAAAGAAGTGTCATATACAGCAAGCTATGATGCACTGTGTTCATAACCAGCAATAACTTTATCAGCAATTTGAGCTACAGACGTGCTTCACTCCCCACGTGCATCAATGAGACCTGGGCGTCCATGACACCGATTGTCCTTTCTTGGACCACTTTTGGTAGGTACTGACTACTGCATACTGGAAACACTCCACAGGACCTTTTATTTTGGAGAGGCATTGACCCAGTTGTCTAGTCATCACAATGTGGCCCTTGTCAAAGTCACTGAGAGACCTGCTTGCAAAACATCAAGAACTGAACTTGGCGTCTTATATAGCCCACCTTTTGACAGGTGCCAAGCAATCTCTCAGAGCTTCAGGGATAAGAGTAAGTTGCAAGCTTTATTGGGTCTGTAATCTAAAAGCTCAAAAAGAGTGAGTGAGTGAAGAAGAGACAGATATTGCTCTTACAACTGTAATGGATGAATGCATAAATGATTACTGCAGGACTTAATGATCACAGTATTGACAAAACCTTTAAATACAGTGATTATGGGAGTTTAGGAAGGGGGAGTACATGCTATGAATTATTAACAGCAATAGACTGTCAACACAAAGCAGGAAAGCCCAGAATTAGGACATTTCCCCTGAGCAGACTTTCTTACGCTATAGTTATCTCTCCACAGTCCATGTAGCATATACAGTATATACAGTGGCCTGCAAAAGCATTCTGCCCCTTAAGTTACTAGAAGTATCTAGATTACAAATGGCACGGATTAGCTTTATTGAAAACCAAGCAAATTTCCAAATTCATTATTTGCCAGCAGATCTTCAAGAAAATAAAAGCTAAAATGATCAGTAGAAATGCTTTTTGCTGTAGTAACAGCTTTAGCTGTTTGGGGGTAAGTTTGTATAATCTTTGCACATGGGGAGTGATTTTCACCCATTTTTTCTGACAGATTTGCTCCAGGTTGTTCATGTTGGTAGGATGACAATTGCAATCTGAATGGGCCGAGATCTTAACGTCGCAGTGGTTATTGTACAACATTAAATCTTTTCTTGTTCAACCATTACTGATTTGCTTTGGCATTGTGCTCTGAGTCAGTTCTATTCAAATATCAAGTTCCTCTTAGAGCCCGACCGATAAAGGATTTTGAAGGACGATATTTGTTGGTTTTAAAATCTGATAATCA
>JBBPDB010000007.1:14522862-14534730 GCA_037974465.1 Brachypetersius altus | reverse complement strand
TTCCTATTGACAAATCAAAAGTTGGATCCAAGATGGCCGACTTCAAAATGGCCACCATGGTCACCACCCATCTTGACGAGTTTGCCCCCTCGCATATACTAATGTGCCACAAACAAGAAGTTAATATCACCAACCATTTTGTTAAGGTGTATCCATATAAATGGCCCACCCTGTACATCAGCACTTGCCACCACAATGATAGAATCACTTTTTTAACATCCGCCAAATTATTCACAAAAGTGATATACTACTGCTTTATCAAATTATTTGTTATTAATCCTGACTAATGCCAAGAGTAAAAACATAATGGATCTGACACAGTGGGAAAACTTAAAAGGTACTCCCACTGTGGATGACATGGAGTGAAACATTGTAAGCCAGCAGCTAGGCATTACTGTGTGTCTATAAATATGTGTGACAGATGAATGCGTAATTTGGTGTGAGCATGGTGTATGAAAGACAATGAGTGAAGTAGGGTGTGCACAGTCAGCAGTTAAGTGATGCTGCAAGCACTCTGGAAAGAGGAGATTCCTCACCCTACACACACACACACACACACACACACATACACTACAATAACTATATGGACCTTTATGAGGAAATAGTAAGGAAGACCAAATGTGAATTGTAATGATTTTCTAAGTGTATGGTGTGTTTATTCTACACCTCAAAACACCTCCGAACATAACATTAAAATGCACGGTGAATGGAGAATCAGTGGGAGGAGGTGAGCAGTTATTAATCAGTTATGGGTCCAACAATCACGTTATTGACTCTGTTAAACAAAGTCTACTTTGTTACCTTCTGTTTAAGCAGGGTTCAGAAATGTTCCTCCCTTAACGGCATATGTTAACTATCACTATATATACTGCCTGGGCTTAATTTCTGCCAGTTTCCAGATGAGCTGATCCGAGGGTTGTAGAGCCTTGGAGCTGAATGCTAGATCACTGATAAAGCTGATAAAGCTGGAATACCTGTCCACTCCAGCACAAACGTAAGAAAAAAAAATCTAAATTAGGGAACAGAGAAATGCAAGTGATGTTGTTTGCCTGCTTATTTTGCTATGCTTTGCTAGAACAAAGCCTCAGGACACTTTAATAAAAGTGTTTAACAAAAGAGAATGAGGAATAAATGAATGAAAAAGGCTTGCGTCTGTCGGGGGAAAAAAACATAAACTGTACTGTCTCTCTTCCCATTTTCACTCCTGGCAACCTGGTGGTGGTTCCCATAGAGACGGGCCTACAGCTAGCCGTGGCAGATGGAGAGTGAGCTGGAGGTCTAAATTTGTCCCCCAGCAAACTCTGTGAGTACAGCAGCACGCTGGCAGGAGGAAGTGGGGGAACAGGCTGACCTCGGCACGCGAGTGGCACCGCCTCACGACCCTGCGCGCCCCTCACTGAGTGTCCAACATGTTCATCAAAAACAAACCGGAGGGAAGCTCACGGCTGCCATGCAGCACCGGCAGACCCCTCTTAATGCCACACTACAGGAGTCAAAGGCACACCTCACCACCCCGTCTGTACTGGCAGCAACTTCAATATGATCATAAAAGCATAGGGGAAAAGATATCACACCCCTGCAGGATCTTCTAGCGAATGATCAGTGTCCGGAATAACCAACATGGCTAAATCTTCCAGGGGGACTCGCAAGTTCCAACTCACATGACCCACTCATATATCCTTGTCTGCACACACTCATATATGATTTTTTCAGAAAGAATTACATGCACGTGGAGCACTAATATATACAGTACCACATAATATTCATTAATTGATACCGTGGTATTGGCCTGATACAGACATTTATAAAGTCTTCTGATGCAGAATAAGCCCTTTAACAAAGCACTAAGCATTTTGTGTGCACTGCCAAGTCTGTCAAATCAGTCTTGCTCCAGATGAACTTTTATTAGTATTTTGATGAAAGTATTCAGATGGTCCAAATCATTTTGATTAAAATAATAAACATTTATTGTTACATCAACCATTTCACATGAGCAGGCCTAATAGAGAGACTGACTCATTTTTCTGACTGAGTAAACACCATCAGTGCCCTGAACCACCTTGATCATATGAGGTTACTTACGTATCTCTCGCTATGCAACAAAGGTATAGGATTACACCTTCTGACTACAGTCATAAAACAAGGACCTCACACGGATGTTCACTGAACACACCCTGAACTGCTGCCCTGCGCTGTGCTATATCTCTGATGGCGAACACTTTTGCTCTCTTCAAGGCCAAACAACCAAACAGTAACATGGTCGATAACTGGGCTGTGGAATTTTGACCAAAAAGAGTCATATTTGTTTTTCACTAGACACACTGTTCACTGTTGGACCATGTGAATAAGTCTGACAACTAATTTTAATTTGGACAGTTCAAATGAATACGTTCATTAAAGAGGACTGAAAACGAACATTAAAACCACAATTTGAATGTGTAGATTCAGGATACAAAAGTCTGTGAAACTCATTCTCTCTCTGCGCCGGTATAAAACCGACGTCTCAAAAAACCTGGAGACGGACAAAGATGGCAGAGAAACGCTGGTCATAAACACGAGGCTGGAAATTCACCTTGACTCATAGCCACCACACATTTATGAGACTGCTAGACAAAAATCTGTGATTTCATTTTTTTACTTCGCCAGGCCAAGAGCCTTGGTCACTCACACGGCATAACAGACTTATACAACTGCAATGGACTTCACCAGATCCTTCATTATTCACTCTTATCTAAAATAAGCATGAGGTACAATCCAAGTCCCAGAAGAGATGAGGTATAAAAAAATGCTATAGGTAACACATACCTTGTGACACAGTGCTGGCTAAATATAAAAAAGCCCCACGTGAACACACATTTCCTACTCAGTATTTCAGGAAAGGAGAATAAATCCTCTAAATTAAGCGCAGCACAAGTTTCATTCATTTATTCTGAGGACCAAGCGGAGCAGCTTTCGCTGCCAGGCCGCCCACAGCAACTCTTGCCGCGGCCCAGTCAATCAACTGCTCCCTGGCTTTCAGAGTGCAACACTGAGAGGAAGAATACGCCCACATCAGGAAGTGAATGAAACGAATCTGCCGCCAGTGAGAGTGTGTGTGAATCAGACACCCCGCTGCACCCTAACAAATGCACAAGTCCGCCCCCTCAGCCGCTGCGGAGAGGTTTGATAAGATTAGTCATCCTCCAGCAGTGTTTCGGAGCCCTTTTAATTTCTCATTACAGTAACCTCTTTGCTCTCTGCCCATTTAACCTTCCAGAAACAAAGCAGCGTTAATGAGGATGTCTCTGTCTCTGGATTTCATTTCAGTGCCCTTTGCCTACACTTCACCATCCTTCCTCTGATGGACAGAGACCCAGACTGGAAGACATTACCATAAAGGTCTTTCTCCAGTCCAAAAGAGCTGGAGAAAATGGAAAAGCCTCAATAGTTATTCAACAGGTACTGCAACATTAAACAAAAAAAGATTAAAAAGGTAAAACAAGGATATATGGTCACTATGGGAGAGTATGCAGACTTTTATAACTTTCCAAACGCACCTTGCGGAGTGTGTAATACAATTTATATTTATATTTTACACACATTATACCAGCTATATCGGGGAGAAAGTTAAAAATACAACTTAAATCGTTTCATTAATCGCAAAAACCTTCAACGCCATGCGATATGACCAGTAACTTGCAGAATGCTGGACCAAGCTAGTTTCAAGTAGTCATGCAGTAAAAGTTCACCTGAGTAATACTGAGTCACACACGCCGCACTCTGCAACTGTAACTCTACACCCATTTGCAGGCAGACGGTGTCAGACAGTCACAAAATTAAAAAGGCCTGCAACCACAACAGCATCTCTGCATTTTAAATACATATAGTGATGTACTCACAGTGAAACAGTCTCACAGTCCTACTGTGTGTCAGTTGTCCAATTGGAACAGCACATAGAACAGCACAGGCAGCTAAGTACGCGTGCTCTTCACAGCTACAGCATGAATGAGAGCCACAACAAGATACAGCGGATATGAATGTTTGTGTTTGAGTGGGTGTATTTCTGTGAAGTGAGTGGGGAAGGAGGAGAGAGACAGAGAGAGAACGAGAGTGAGAGAAATAGGGAGAGAGAGCGAGAGAGAGAGCGAGAACAAGAGTGAGAGAAAGAGAGAGAGAGAAATAGGGAGAGAGAAAGCAAGAGAGAGGAAGAAAAAAAGAAAGACAGGTTGAGAGACATGTAGAGAAAGAGAGAGAGAGAAAGACACAATGTGCAGGAGAAAGAAAGAAAGACATTGCAAGAGAGAAAGAGGAAAGAGAAGGGTATGAAAACCATAGCGGATGAGTGGAAGGTAGAGAGATGGAAGGTAGCATGACCGAAAAAATCCAAATCCGTCATCGTGGGAGATAATGTTGACATCACACCCACAATTACAGCAACCAAATTCATCACTGTACTTGTAAACTGCCACAAAACAATACAAAACTCATTCTCATCATGATCATACCCTCATATGGTCTAGAATGTCTCCACAATATGGATATAACTACAGTACAATTACTTACATTCAAAATGTATGCATCACATGACTATGCCAGAAATCATTTATCCCTATGTTATGCCTACGTCATTGTATTCACCACACACTTCTACAGCTAAAGAAAAGAGAATGCGGTTTGCTTTAACAAAGGTTGATTCGCAGACTTGCATTCTAGACGTAACTTTCTTGTTAGCCCACTGCTGTTGTCTTAAGTCCTGCTGCTCCAAATAAAAGACCAGGCTTATATATTTGGATGATGACCTCATGACACGCTGTGCTTGGCCAGACCACTATGGGCTTTGGCTCTACAATGTTTGCCAACAACTGAATGTGTTTCTATCTAATGACGTTGCATAAGCGGCAGTTCGGTAAATGTGGTGGGTGTCTTCACAGGACTTGGAGGAAGCAAGTGCTAGTCTTAACTCTTCCAGTGTTTTTGGTATCATGTGAAATGGGAGTCCAAGTTAATGGATGGAATGCAAAATAACTTAATTGGGGAGAAACATGAAAAAAAGAAATATCTATACAACTAGCTACGAAGATTTTTAGCAAGGCCACAGTCATCAAAAGCCAAGAGTTCATGATAGCACAACTGCCGGTGATCTCAAAGGATGGAAGGGAAAGCTTAGTTCCTCTCTCACTGTTGGCACAGAATGAAGCTCTGACTGAACAATAAGCTCTTTTTGCGACGCATTCAGCTATCTCATGAAAAAGTCCTACAGAATTGTAATCATAAAAATCATAACCATTGTGCAGACCATTGTGTGTGTGTGTGTATATATATATATATATATATATATAAAGTTTTTACTCTCATGTTTGCTGAAGTTACTATACATTCATCTTCATTTACAGAAGGCCATCCCTTGAAAAGCAGTGGGTTTTTCAATTTCAAAAGGGGTTTTCCCAGTGAACAGAAAAAAACAGAGGGAAGATTCCTTGAGCCGTTTCATTTCCTCATCATTTACGGACAACAAGAGCACTGGAAACATGCTCTGATTGTTTTCTACAAGACCCAGTGCAAGGTGGAATGTGCTCATACTCTGATATCTATTTCTTAACACTGCCACTCTGGCACAAAACAGATTAGATCTTATCAGGCTTGTTTACTCTGGACTCCGCTCAAAATGGTCTGTTGTTTACTACACAGAGCCCAACAGATAAAGTACAAATGCAAAGTTACAGAAGCCTGTCCATTACCATGTGTGCAAAGGTTGCAAAAAACTAACAAAATTCCACACAAACATGGTTCTTTTAGTAGGAAACTGCTAAACATGACATGCATTTATGCTTTGTTGACTCTCTTAACTTCTAATCTCAACCTTGAAAGTAGGCTTTTAGAACCGGCCTTCAGATGTGTCTGTACCCCAAAACACAATTTAATAAGAATGATAAAAAATATTAACAGTAGACATTTTACTGGACAACATACTGGAAATATGTTAGAGGTTAGAAATATCAGATTTATCAACATACCTTTATCCTAAGCAAGTTTACATCTCAGCTCCATTGCTTTGAACAAACATTTACCCAACATGAACACTAATCGCATCGCAAAGAGCAATACATGCCGGACACTTCCCTAGCTGGTTTTACTACTATTACTGCTGTTTCATTCATAAGACCTCATTTCTAAGTAAATCCAAGCAGTTCAGTTGGCTTTGCTGCTGATTAACACAGCTTGTCACAAAGTAACCTTAGATGTCAGCTCAGCTCACCAGTAGACTATTGCCCACAAGCTTTAGTGGAAATCTTTTTTTTTCAATCTTAATCCTTGCTTGTTTCCCTATAGCATCTATTTTTCTAATCCACATGCTTTGCGATGCTCTCTCCTCCCGCTACTTCTCCGTCTCTATCAATCATGCTCAACGAGTGTGTTGTTGGTGATAACCTTCAGCTCTGTGTAGAGCGAGCCATTGTGCAGGCCATTGTGCTTGCCCTGTGGCTGTGTCCGTATTGTGTCTGGCTGAATACGATCTTTGTGACGATCAGCAGCCTGGCCGGGCCCCCCAGGGGCCACACACCACGCACTGGCCATACTGTACTCCTCTGGGAGGGGAATTCGCATTTCCGTCACCTCTTTGTCTTCTGTTTGCCCAACAAGAGAAGAGGTTTGCTGAAGGACAACAGAGGCTGTGTTGATCTGAGCAACAGGAAGGCTGCTTGCACACACAGACATGACTGTCACATTAAGGCAAACGTTCTGGCATTACATTATTTAAATGGAGTCTTTAACTTAGAACATAGAACTGCGATGTGTATGCAGACAGAAACATACCTGTGGTTGAATGGAATGCACTGTACCAAAAGAAGGTCAACAGAGCGCACAAATAAATATACTGGATCATTTCCCAGAAACTGCTCTTGTCTGAGGCTCCTCACCACTGGGCAGACGGGGTGTGAAGACATCACTGCAGAGATGTGGAATGTGTGGAAGAGTAGGCAACGTGTTGCAGGTACCTTTGGATTTAGTCTTTGATAAGTACAGGTTCAAGCTAGCATTAGAAAGGCAGTAGTACAAAAGGAGCCAAAAATGAAGGTGCTCAGTTTTATGCATTTTGCAGGTGTTATGCAAGCACCTCTGTGAAACTCTTACGTGAATCTGGTGACTGAGGGCAAGTACAGCAAATGATGTGAGAATACTGAATGACAGGCAGTGAATCCTGCCTACTCACACAATTCAGGTTATATGATTAATTTTTTCATGGTTGTATGATGAAAATTGGCCATAATTCGTTCCACACTCATTCCAAATTCATGATTACTTTCATTTCGGATGATTTGTGTAACACTTTTATGATGTAAATAATACAATAGCACTGGACAACCTGGGATTCAAACGAATGACCTGCTGATCGCAGGGGCAACTCCCTAAAGACCAGACCAGCAAGTGAGTGAATATTATATCTTGTATTTTGACAACTTCAGAGTGCAACACAATCAATTGAGAGTGACGCTCAATAGATCTGATTAACAGGACTTATGGCCACTCTCTGCCCTTCCTTAGGCCAGGACCAACAGAAACAACAGCTGCTATAGCTGCTGGAGGTAACAGATGTTAGGGCAGCACTTAGTGATGGTCCGATGGCATTTTCTCCAGATGAAGGAGAGGTAGCGTTCACCCGCCACACGTCAGGGAGCCTAGGTGACATTCAACACCGCCTGTCTCACCTCCAAATGACTTCTGTTCATTGGGCATTCTCAGATCCACTCTTATCTAATTACAGATCCCTTCTTTTATTTAGAGCAACAGAAGCTGCAGCTGAGGAAAATAAAGTACAAAATGGCCATAGGGTGGTACCTCTTGCATCACTGAGGTGGTACCCTCCAGGGTAAACCTTCAGTACCTGCAGTTAGGAATCATAATCTTACTATATTCCATTGTATTTACTTCTCATCTTGAAAAACATTAAATTATAAGAAGGAATACCTACATTTCCCCAAAGAAAAACAATTTTTTTTGTATTTTCCTATGTTTAAGATACAAAACTGTAAATTAAGTTAAAGCAAAATAAACGGAGCGTCATCAGATCATCTAAAGTCACCGAAATGCATTAAGACTGCTGCGTTATCTTGAAATTCTCTCTAACTTGAAAATGAGAGAATGTCCAGTGTCTTTCAGAAGGGTCAAACTCTGATATCTTTTCACTTTATTCTCCTGTCAAAGTGGTCTCAATTCTCAAAAGAGGGGTATGTGGCTATGTTGGAATGTACATTATTCAAAGTCATAAAAGCATAGATGTGATAACTACAGAGACAAGCAGCGCTGGGTTTTCTCTCAGTCTCTTTACAATAGCTTTCTCTCTCCACTGTTTGCGTTCCCTGACAGAGGGTGTGATGGGGGCTTGTTTTCAGAGCATACAAGATACAGGAGGCCTTTGTCTCCTCACACGTCGCCACCCAGTCTCTTTCTGAGTGCATAGCCTGAGGGTGCGGGTGTCCAAGGCAAAAATAGTCCCCATCTCCAACGATAAAACACCCGCACCTGAAGAAGTGGCAAACATCAGCATGACCACAGACACTCACTCACAGCCCTGACACCAGACAGACACGTTATTCACACTCCCAGCACATATCCAAGTCGCCACTCATTGTGGGTAAGTTAGTCATCTCCGACCCACCACACAGAGCGTCCAGTGGGCAATCCCACAACACTTTCTCTTATTACCCCACAAAGGGACACTCCAACAATTTGACCGTACACTTTGAAGCAATATTCTCTGTAACTTGTTATTAAATGTTTTGATAGCAAAGCTGGGCAAGTAACTTCAACATGTGGTTATACATATTGTGAATAAGGCAGATAGGCATGGTTTGCCAAATGTTCATATCAAATTTTATGAGAGACGTTTATGTTGTTTTGGCGGAATGCTGCACTGTAATTTAGACTAAATTAGCAGTCTTGGACTTAGCAGACAGGCATACAGATGGAATGTATTTTTGTGCTGGCTTCCCAGAAAACCAGAGGATGCAAGCTGTAAAAAGTGTAAAAAGGTAAAAATGGAGCCTTGCTTGAAAAAATATTTGCATGAGGATTTTATGTGTGCAAGCACAGATATACCAGATATATTTGTAAAGAGGATTCCTATAATAGCAACAGGGCTCTAACTGAAGGCCCTTAAAAAAGCCATGTTCCCTAATCAGGTCACTTCTGTCCTCTATACTTGGATCAGTGTGTTTGTCAGGTGGGGTCAGATGTTGACTAATGCGCCTGAAGAAGCACTCAACCTGTTGCATCTTCTGGAACTGCCTGTCATACAGAACTCTGTCAACTCCAGAAAGATGAAGAAAGAACAGAATGTTCAGGACATTACTGAGTACACTGTCATGGGCAAACACACTCACTCATACAGTGAGTCTCACTGAGCTGCCTCCTAATGGACTCTCAATGCGAGTCCTTTGTATTATGGGAGATCAATAAATTTCTTCTCGGGACGTGACATCTGATCCCACAAAGCCCTGATAGATCTCCCATGACTCTATGATCTCCTTGCATTGCATTAAACCTAACTCTTATTCTTGTGCTCTCTCCAGGGTAGGACAGGGAGGGCAGGGCAGAACAGTGGTATGCAGAAAACCTCAGTAAAGAGCTCTTTACATCTACTCTATAGGATAATATCACTGTGACTCCAAGTGCCTCTAGGAAACTTCACGGCATTGTAAGCATGAACTTGTCTTACAAACACCAGTGCTATTAAGTAATGTTAGAATAAATAATTTAAAGTCCCAAATTAAGCAAGAGGTTGTCCAAGTTCACATTTGAGCTATCTTTTGTTGAAAGCCCTATTCACCAGAAAAAAACCTCTTCTCTGGTGCGCTATTGATTATGAGGGCCAAGAAAAGCTCTGACTGTGAAAATAATGAGGCTAACATGAAGAGACAGATGGAAGGAAAATATGAGGGCAGCGAACGAGACTGGAGAGCACCGCAAAGAGTAAAATATAAGAAAGGTCCTGAGGTGAGGACCAAAATGTAGGCTATCGCTGTGACTTAAAAAGTCAGACAGAAACTCCAAACTGTCACGGAATCAAAACAATGTAAATACACAATAGGGAAATACTAAGAGGGAGAGAACAGGGAAGAAAAAAGTAGTAGCTGACGTGTCATGGGGGAGAAAAAAAAAAAGACAAAAATAGCAAGAGGAAGTTCCACTTTTAGAAACTACCCACTCATCATTAAGCCCACGCATTTTGTTGTCAATGTGTGGGACATGAGACTAAAAGTACAAAGAAACCACAACACATATTCTCAACAATTCTTTCACTCAAGTAAGACATGACCTACAAGTCTAGGAAGTGGTCATAGAAGCAGGAAGCTGATGTGACGCAACAAAGGGCATAAGGCTAAGTGTGACAGCGAATGTGGTTTCACATTCTGTAGGTCGTACTTTCAAAAGAATTGTTACCCACCTGTTATGTTCCAAAACTTTGTGTGGGAAAAGGACACATGCCAGTTCTTGTTCTAAGATTTTCCTCTCGCAAAATAGCAGATAAATGCTCCAATTCAAGTAAATTCAGTTTTTCATCTGTTCAAATGTCAGGACAAACTGTAGCCCAGAATTATGGTGCATAATAAAACTGGGGCTCAAGTTTGAACGAGGCTAGCCCAATTAGTCACACTTTATTCAACTCAACAGCAAAATAGGAAGGTCTTCCTCAGTTGAGACTAGAATGCTAGAAAAGGAACTATGTTCACCCAAGCTATGGCTCTCCAGGAACTGACACCTATATTTTGCCTTGACCTGTACCTCTAAAGGAGTACAAAACTTTCATTATGACTTAAAGGATATGAAAACACAGAGCGCATACCACAGCTGTGTAACCCACCAGGCTGGCTCCAGGGCTGAGTGGCAGGCAAAGAGCAGGCCAGCCACTGTGGCTTATTTGATGACATAGTTAATTTAATCTATGCCATAAACAGGTCTCCACCTCTGCCTCAAAACATGAGGGGTAGCAGTGGGCAAAACAGCACTGCAAAAGCGCGTACAATTACCTTGACTGGCCGCACATGTCAGCCAGCTTCCAGCCACAAACACCCCACCCTGCCTGGCACTCAGTGCCCTGCTGAGTGGGAAGCACACATATAAACTATGGCCAATTTATCCACACTGCCACCTCCGCTATGCCTACAAACCCCTTCATTCATACACACGCCTGCCCTCCACTTGCTGCTTGCTGTTTTGCTGTAGAATTTAACATGTAGTAGTGCCATTTGGGACTGAGGCAAGTTTTGAATAATGTTCACTTCTTCTGCTGAAATACTACCCCCACCCCTCAAAATGGTACACACAGGTCTAAACAAAACATTGGTGGTTTGAGTTTGGAGGAGGGCATCAGTAAAATCAACACTGTTGTTTTCTGCCTTCTGTGGGCCTTCAAATGAAGCATGTAAACCATGTAATGCAAAGAAAAATTATATGAAAAATGATGACTGACTTATCAGGCACTCTCTAGTAACACGTTTAAGGTGTGTGTGAAGTGTGGGAGACATTGTATATATATATATGTAGTTATGTTCCAAGAGTTCCTGCATATAGTGACGTGGTGTTTTGGTTTTTATAGTGTAAACCCCAAATCTGCTCCCAGAACACTTTAATTTCATTTTAAACTCACTATAAATGCATTACCCTTAAAGAAAATGTAAAGGTATACCCGCATTCACCTCTTTTAATTTCAATTTCCCGCCAAGATATGCAACTCGGAAGTTGATCTACTCGGGCTAAAAAAAAAAAAAAAAAGCGCCCCGTCAACCCAAGTCAGCACAGCTCTGATCCCAGGCTGTCAGAGTGGGGGCCGAGAAGCCCACACACTGAGCTACCTCTGAGTGAGCAGGAACAGGCAGGGAGCCAAGA
>JBBPDB010000007.1:14507085-14522762 GCA_037974465.1 Brachypetersius altus | reverse complement strand
TAATGTATTAAACTGAGTTCCAAATGAAATTAAAGTGATCTGGGAGAACATTTGGAGGCATATTTATGGTTTACACTGTAAAAATAGGCATTGGGATCATTTGGGGGGGGCTTCAGACCTTCAGCAGAATTCAAATGAGCCATTTTAATTTAGATTAATCTAGATTAATTCCATGATTACAATGAGATTAATCTAGATTAAAAAAATAATCTATGCCCACCCCTAATATTTATATGTATATATGTAACAGAGAAGAACCAGAGTGCATTGTAAAATCATTTTAAATGGTGCAATGCCGCCCTCTAGTGGTAGCTTGGTACAGTGTAGTGGGAGCTCGCCCTGAGTTGCTCAAAGCGATTCAGGACGCTGAATGGATAGTTCATGTTTCTAAGGCCATGTGCACACGTACACGGGTATTTCTGAAAACGGAGGTTTTTCTATGCGTTTTGGCCTTTCGTTCACACGTAAACGGCGTTTTTAAAAACCTCCAAAACTCCAAAGTGGCGATTTTTGAAAACGCCATCGTATGCACCTTGGTTGTCATCTAAAATGCCTGACGTGTACAAAATACTGCATTAGAAATGTTGGTATGTTTATACTCATGCGCAGAATTACTGTCCATCCAGCATGAAGGGCATAGACGCTAGAGTCCGCTTCGGATGCTATTACATTCAACACAGGCACTGTCTCTGCCCTGCGCCCGCCGCCAACATCTGTGCCAGTTTTGGACGAGACCTGGGGGGTATTCCATTAAACAGGATTAAGGGAAAGTTTCAAGGGAAAGTAAGTCAGACTTTCCCTTAATCCTGTTTCATGGAATATCCCCCGGTCGGAACAGCAGTTGGTGGTTTACTTTTTGCGTTATTGTTTGTCTACCAGAAACAGGGTAATGATGCTTCCTCTTCAAGGCTTCTGATTGATCACCAATGCTATACAGTTTAAAGTTATATCGCCACCTGCTGCCTTGGCATGCTCTTGACAGCGTTTTTTGCGTTTGCGTGTGGACGGAGATATTTTTGAAAACGTGCTCGTGTGGACGCAATTTTTTTTAAAAACGAAAACGGAAAATCTCCATTTTCAGAAATACCCTGTACGTGTGGACATGGCCTAAGATTTGGTCAAAATACTTTCCACCCCAGTCTTTAATGCGCTCATATTGTAGTTTATGCTTACTAATGCATACTATTGTGCTCACGTTTTTTAAGGACATTGTATATGTGTGTGATTGTGTGTGTGTGAATGTGAAGTGGATATATGCACTGGAAGTTTATAAAATAAGATAACATGTGAACACTTTGTGATGTACTCTTCACTATTGCGCTACTGTGTTACTGTAATACACTAGAAAGTAGTAGACCAGTTGTACTGAGGCCACTCCAGGAAGATAAATAGTTCACTTAAACGAACTGCAGCACATTTGCTCCAGAGGAAGTGTTCTACTCGAGCTGGTCATCTATCCAGCTCGGAAAGCTGTCGTGCTGAACACATTGTTCCAACAAGCCCCACCGATCTAAATCACCATCCGCTCCTCCAGCTCAGAGCCCACTCTGAAATGTCTTTTGTGCATCTGTGCCAGTAGTGTTTACCCCCAGAGGCATGGACACACACACACACACACACACACACAAACATACACTAAGACAAATAAATAGCACTGAGCAGTAATTGAAAACATTTCTCAAGACTTCAGTTGTTTGCTCCAAATCCCATGGCATCCAACACCCATCCCCAGATGAGTCCACAAATCACACGTGGCTTCGTCTCAGTGCACCTAGTGCTCTTTTTGTCACCATTGCAGGCCCTGAAAAAAAGTAATAAATCATTATTAAAAGAAACAAACCCCCTTTATTCAGCCGTTAGCCTCCCGGGAAACTTCTACCCAGTCTAAAGCCATTACCAGGTGTGTTAACACGAAGAGCCGGCAGGGCTGGCTGTGCTGTCAGCAGCAGGTGAGAATTAAAAGGAGAAGGCCATAGGGAGTGAAGAGCAAATATGTATATCTTACACTGTTCGAGAGAGAGTGGGATGGCTGGGTTTCTTTTACTTTATTAGATCTGGCTGGGGAGACTCAGTAACAGTAATTGTGCTTGTGAGAACGAAGTCGTGTCAGTGTTAATGCAGAGTTTTATAAATAGCTGGAGCTCCGGCTTCTTCACTCGGTGTCTCTTCCAGAGCCACACCATGCCATCGGCACAACTTTATTAGCATAGTTCAGTCTGGCTAATCCTGTGTAGGTCAGGTTTAAATTTCTGCACCCAAGTTTTAAGCCTTTAACTTCCATCTCTTATGTTCACTAGTGAAAGACACCTGTAAATAAAATGCATTATCATTATTATTTACTTCAGTTTCTGGCACAAATCCAATGTATTTAGCCACATATTATGCACTAAACTGACAAATAAGCTAAAAAGTTGATATGTGTATGTATGATAAAAAGAAACATTCTCTGCGTGTAATCTATGAGGATTGTGCAAAAGTAGGCTTTTACTTTACATAAAGTAGTTATTACATGTGCAGTTCATTATATATTCCGCTCTGTAACTTTGAGCAACTGCAATGGCAGACTTTGCACCAATTTGCCTGCTCCTCTTCAACGCGTTATTGAGTAGAGCAAAATAGGCTATTATGTGGCTGCAAAATGCATGTGCAATCCCTGTTATTGTTTTATTTTCTGTGAAGTTAATGAATGCAGAGTTATTTTATGACAATAACAGTACAGCCAGACTATGTAGGCAGCTAGGTTGCTCATATGTCAGTGTCAAAGCCTTCACCAAAAAAGCGCATCCAATCAGCCATGGCTCATTATGGTGCTTGCAGGGAGTGCTGCCAGCGCTTCTCCTTGATTCTCCTCTTTGGTGTGTATCAAAGCTTTAGCTGCTAGAACAGAGGTGAGGTGGGATCATGTCCACTCGCGGCCCTGAGATCAGTTCAAGGGGAGTAAAACTGATCTAATGCATCATAATGACCAGTGAGGGCAGTCGGACTGCAGGGTACAGCTGTGCGTCTCTGTTATCACTACTCTTTTCATGTTGCTCTGATTTCAGCTGCTCTGAAGATAGTTAGTAATTCCTGTTGAGCTGTTCAATAGCCTCTAAACGGCACAATTTAGAAATTCATAATTGATCATGAGACTGTTAAGAGAGAGGACATTCTGTTATATGGTTTATTTGTAAATGTATTTATTATATAATACATTTTCTCTCTCTCTCTCTCTCTTTCTCTCAATTTCTCTCTATCTCTCTCTCTCTCTCTCTCTCTCTGCAGGATTTCCTGGGTCAGGCATGCTGCACTCTGGGGGAGATTGTGGGTTCTTTAGGGAGTCGGTTAGAGAAGCCTCTGGGGTAAGAACCAGTGCTGTTACCTCATTCATTACCCTCCAAAAACACTGGACATACTTTATCCTCCACATAAACTTCTTGGAAACACAACACTGACACAATCTGAAATGGGTTTTACTGTTTTATTTAAAACTTCATGAATTCCTGAATATGTAAAGGGGCCGTTCATGTTGGAAAAAAAATTCTTGCTCCTGTTAAAATTTATTATGTTTTACTCTTGTACTGCAGTCACTAAGCTGTTTTAATGCTCATGTATAATCAGTGTCTGTATAATCGGTGTCTGTATTCATGTCAGACATAAGGGCTGAATTACTTTAGATCTTCTGTTTAAAAGTTTTCAGCTGTTGATCTGTTTTTGGGTTTTTTGCCCAGGTCATGTTGTATCTTCATTTGTTATCATGGATTATTGCTTCTCTAATGTTCCTGATGGGTTTCTTTGGGGGGTTTTTTGGCTTCCACTTTTTTTTGTTCCCTTTTGCTCACTGTGGTAACCTTCTACCTCTGACCCACTCATGTTACAATGGGGTTTAGAAAGTTTGTTTATTAATGTAAAGAACTATAGAATTCAATTTCTTATTTAATCTACCTTTTCAAGTCATTATTTCATTCACTTTCTGGGAAACCTTTTAGAAATTGGTGTAGTTGGTCATTTTGTCACCTTGACCATAATCCATAACTTTTTATTTCTAATTACTAAAGGCTCACATTAGGTAAAAGAGCCACACAATTTCACAGTAGATACAATAACATCTACAACATATTTTAACATGTAAAAAAAGCTATTTTCTGTGTAGCCCTCTAATCTACTTGGCTGCAAAGATGTTTTTGCATCTGCTGGCAGAGACCTTGGAGCCTTGCCCTGTGTGGTTCATGCAACCCTTCCCCCTTCCTTATCTAGGCCTTTTGGTCAGTGTTCTTACAGAACAAACTGCTTTTTTTGTTTAGTTTTTTTCAGTGGTGGGCATAGATTAATTTTTTTAATCTAGATTAATCTCACTGTAACCTTGGAATTAATCTAGATTAATCTTGATTAAAATGGCTCATTTGAATTCTGCCGAAGGCATTCAGAATATGTGTGCTACCCAAATAATTGGGTCTTTGAGAACGGGTTTTTGAGAACGGGTTTCTCAACTCCTACAGTAAACTAATTCCACATTGCACAAGGTGCACACAGCCTTAGTCTTGTCAAGGTTTCCATTGGGAAGCTTCTTAAAAATAAACTTTCCCTGAAGCAAACCTGGTGGCTTCATAGCTGCATCCATGTTAGCACGTCACATTTGATGTGGTAATTTCACAGTAGGCATACACACAGGTTGAGACTTGTTCTTGCCCCCTACAGTGCAATTTGGCTAGGTATACATCCGTGCTAAAATATCAAGGTGAAAGTCATCATAGCTTCCGTAGTATAGACCCAGCTCCCAATCCACCTCTTTATCGCCAATAAGAGTCTCGCGTCAACGCAGCACGTTAACGCCAATAACGGGCCACCACTAGTTTTTTTTTAACTCAATCTTTACTAATGATATTTCAGTTAGCATAAGAAGTGTGTGTTATTAAAAGAAATAAACTATACATAAATTCAATGAAATAATATAAATGGTGAGGAGAATCCTCCACACTTACTGACTGTAGCCCATCTGCTGCTGCACAGAGCCCCTCTCTGTCCTATTCATCAATGGAAAGGAGTCACTACAGGACCACCATTCGCCAGATATCATTTGCCTGCTGGACCATTCTCAGCAGCACAGTGACGTAGACATGATAGTGGCGTTGGAGTGTGTGTGGCTTTGAAACAAGTACAGTATATTAGACATTGGGCATGCTTTTATTCACACATGTCAGTGAGTAACTGCTAGGTTGAGTGTGATCCACCAAAAATATCCAGTCAGCAGTGGCTGTGTGATCAGGAATGTGACCACAAATTGTGTGGAAAAGTTGAGCTATAGTCTCTAACTGTTCATCAGTGAGATATATCATCAAGGTAAAGGTTTCAAACAAACTGACCGTTAAGTGTACATCTGATGAAACAGTGACTATGAGCCTTTTTCAGCGTCCCATTATTACTCTGGTCTTTTTTATACCATAATGCTGAAACACACTTTGAGCTATCAACTGGGCATAAACACCTTCTTACAAGCTTTCAGTGACTTTGTTGTTTTCATGTGATTCTTCACACACTTTGAACATCAAAGGCTACAAAACAAATCATATCAGATATCCCTGGAATTACAGGTAAAATCAAAGACTGCAACTGACTTGTACCTGTGCCTTAGAGACAAGACCTGACCAAGCCTGGCTGGTACTGCAAAATTTAAGAAGCTTCAGAATTGTAGTCATTTCCACTCAGTAGGACACCCGGACCATGAAGAGCAGATGCTTTAATCATATAATGCCACAACATTTCAATTAATTTAAGCCAGTGGAACACAAAAACACCTAATAAACTCTCTTATGTTTCACAGGTCTCTCTGTGATTTTGTTGTATATTTTAACATATGACTATAAAGCTGCAACGCTTATAATTCAGAGGATTTATAAGTGAGATCATTAGATTTAGGTAAAAGTGATGAGATCAAGTTTATGCTACTTGAACTATTGGTTTGGTTTTATGATGTGAAAATTGTAGCCTGTTGGTTTTGCACTCCAGCCTGTTGGCCACTAGGGGGCTTGTAGCAGAAGGTTAAATGAATTGTCTTCTAAGAGGTCTCCACAGGTATAAGTGGGCTCCGGTACACTCCATACATCATAGACAGTGAATAGTAATGGAGCTCTCTCTCTCTCTGTCTCTCTCTCAGCAGCAGCATCATTGTGCGTAAAGACAGCTGCTCAGGATGATGTTGAAGAAGACTAAATGCTTAAATGCATGTTTATACTTAACGAATGATGCTGTCAATGTGTTTTGAATAAGTCTTTCACATGTAAAAGTGGAAAATAGATCAGTTTGTCGACATATCTCGAAAAAACTATATACGCGACTTGGTGCAGTTAGCTTTCCTCATTAAACAAGCCTCGGTCAGGCTTATACACCATAATCACTAGTGCCTTGTGTATTCCTTCGTCACGATTACCCTCTTTCTCCTGGCAATGAATGCAGACTTTCATTTTAGATACTTTATTCAAAGAAAAGGAAACAGGCACGAGGGCCTAACTGAACACAAAACCAGGACTTCATGAACTTGAAACATAAACCCGGTGGACAGACAACTCTGGACTGTCCCTAAAGAGCTCAAATACAAAACTCCAAAACACCCAATCACAAAACAAACATGTTTTCTTCTGAGCACACCAGCAGCTCAAACAAATAAACTAACTCAAACCAGGTGTGCTCAGGAATTACACAACACAATCGCCAACAATCACTCTCCCCAGTCATGACACCCTGCATAGCAAGTTGTGTAAAGTAATTTTTTTTGGCAATTACTAGATTATGACAATTTGGTTTGAAACTGTGTGTCAAGCAACATTATTATTATTATTATTGTTATTATTATTATTGTTATTATTATTATTGTTATTATTATTATTATTATTATTAATATTATTATTATTATTATCAATTCTATTATACTTAATAAATGTGTTCAATAAGAACTTTACTTATTTTTACAAATCCAAATGTGTGGTCCGCGAAGTCCACACACTGAGCTACCTCTGAGCGAGCAGGAACAGGCAGGGAGCCAAGAATCCATTCTGCTACGACTTTATTAAAGAAAACCAAAACGAACTCAAATAGGCGCGCGGGCCTCCTGAATAGCAAAACGTGAAGACAGGTAACAGGAACAGGGAAAACACAGGCAGGATATGAGGCGATGGACACATGAGGAATGGCTAACAGAGACAGGCTTTTGAACACACATAATCAAAGGCTAAACACAGGCAGGTGGAACTAAGGAACACAAGACACAAGGACAGAAAACCACATGACAACAAGAACACGTGACAAAAGCAAAAAAACAAAAACAGCAAAATAAAAGCCCCAAAACCCAACAGAAAAGCAGTGGCCCTACTGGCCACTGACCGAACCGTGACACAGGCTTAGGATGCCTTGTATACATGGGCACTGGAACCATTATATTAGGGGGCAACTTTAAAAATCAAAGTGTGCTACTTTACTATTTACTAATACACTATTTAAATTGAATTATTTAATGTTGCGTTTAACAACAGAAAAGATTTTACAAATTTCAGGGTGGATAAGTTGGGGGACGAATCAATTTTTAAAAAAATACTGCTATATGAACAAAACTGCAATTATATTTGTTTTGCAAACACTTTAAACAAATAAGGAGATTTTTAACAGCTGTGTTCCCTTTAACACAGTTACAGAGTTGTGGTTAAAGAATTTCATTGATGTAATCAAATCAAATATAAAACCAAAGCTATTTGTCACTGCAGGGCATTCATGTTTTATCTAGTTTGTTATTGAAAAATAAGTTACTTAGAGCATGTGGGGAGAAACCAACATAACAGCAGCAAAGGGGGAGCAACTCCACATGAAAGTCTATGTATCTGAATGCAGTGTTATTGAAGTCCCTATAATTAAAGGCTTATAAATAGTATATAAATAAAGGCCTAATGACAAGACGGTCAAAGTAAATGGTACAGTGTGAGCTTATTAATGGGAGGTGGCAGTACAGTAATGCCCTGCTTTTCGCGTGGTTTATGCTCCAAGTGAAATACACTACACATGCACACGTGTATAGTGAAAAAACTCGAGGTGGTCATAGCATGCTTTCTTGAAGTCATCAGCCATGTTTTTTGTTTTGTCAACATTAAGAGAAAGGTTGTAGATTCTGCGTGAATCCAACAGTTGTAGCTCATCAATGTGCTCTGCCTTGTTCAGAATGATTAAACCGTCTACTGCCGTGTCATCAGAGAACTTGTGGTTATCAGAGATGATGTGGTTTGAGCTCTGCAATGCCGCACAGATGTGGGTCAGCAGCATGAACCTCAGCAGTGGACTGAACACACAGCCCTGGGGATAAGGTATAAATACCATATGATATGGGACAGCATAACCATTTGTGCAGCCTTCAGCACATTGTAGCCACTGAATACATCATGTCAGTGTTTAAAGCCAACAAGTCCATGGATTTACATCAAACACATGGCCAAGATATCAATAGTTGTATTTCGGAGGATTCTGTACTCTGTACTAGAAGACAGGATGGAAAGTGCAAAAAGTCTGAAATGAGAACAATGCTACAGCATTTTAATACATGAACATCAGAACCGGCCCTCCATGACCACTATGGATTAGTAACTGAAATAAAAGTAAAATGAGCTTTACAAAAACACCACTTAAGTAATGTCTTATTTTTGGACACTTATTACTGTTTTCATGTGGCATTTTGTTTAAAATGTGTGTAAATCAAAGTATGCATGATTCCGGTTGTAAGTGTACTTGTGCAGTTAGGTATTTTCAGTGACAAAAAAGTGACTAACCTTATGTGGAATTCAGACATTTATTAAATATTTGTAAAAAATATTAGGTATTTGTGGAGTACATGTTAAATTTATGTACACACGTACATATAGGTTGCTTTTCAACATTTACAACTCATGTAAACTGTATGTTACAAAATAGATCCTGTCACCAATGAAACATGGTTAAAGTTACTTCAAAATTAATTAGCAACTAAATGTATTATCATTTAAGACTGGAAGCAGGAGAAATTCATCAAAAGTACAACACATAGTACAAAAAGGACTCGACGACATGCAGCTGAATAAAGAGACGTTTTTACCCATCTCTGCATAATGGTGACTTAGCTTCATATTTGAGGAGGTAAGTCAATTCTGTACTCCATAAGGCAGGTCTCCTCTGACAGGAGCAGTTATTTCTGTTCTCTCTCCTGTGGGTCTCCTGGCTCACTATTACAGCATGCTGGCAGAGACAGAGGGCAGAGCACAGGGACTACACTATTGCTATTCTCCTACTCTGTAGGGAACACAATAAAACAAGCACACACACACAAGCCCACAAAAAAGATCACTCTACTAATATTGCAGGACTGTGCAGCAGCACACCGGGACGCCGGTCCTTAGGGTTTCAACTGCACTGGATCATAACCAAATAATAAGTGACGTTATACACATAAGACTAAACTGTAACTATGAGTGTAAATATTAGTATAAGGAAGACATTCATTTATTATTTGTTGTATATTATAGCACCCTGTGATTCATACAACCTTTTTACTTTATAAATGTGGTTTAACTCTGCTTCAACAAAGGTTAAATGAAATGGGACAATTAGGTGGCATGGCAACTCAAGGCCAAATTATCAGGTTAATATCAGCTCTAACTCATTTAGCCCATAGTTCTGTAAAAAGCTTCTTTTGGCTCTTTTTTCTCCACACATTTCACTGCAAGTCACATGAGGTCAGATAAGGAGAATATACTGTAAGGCTGAAATAAACAGGACGTCTCTGGGGACCTAGCCAGTGTCAACACCTATATACTGCTTGGCAACAAACTGCTAAGTTCAGCAAACAAAGTGCAAACACTGGCATGTTGTCTGCGACTCCTAAGAAAACAGAAAGGCAACAGAATGGAGCACTTACAGTCTCATAGTAGTGACATACACTCACACTACAGAATAGGCTGGAAGAAGCTCCAGAAAATGCCCGGCCCACTGTGACATTTAATATGACAGTAATAACCCACTCGAGGTGCAGTGAGGGAGTGTGATGGCCTCTTGGTCACAAACCCAGCTGGCCCACTTTTTCCTCCGCTACATGGACAGAAGTGTGTCAGAGGAGCAGGCGCTTGCTTAATGCTGATCTGGAATCAGGTCAGAGTGGACACTAGGGACCCGGACACATACGATATGGGTGGCACCCTCAGTGACAGGCCCACACTCAGTGCTTGGTTAGGAAAAGAAAGGACAAGGAACAGAGGGAAAACACTTAACTTGCACATCATGCAACTGATACAAGGCAGGAACTGGACCTTTTGAGGCACGCTTCAGGCACGGGCCATTAATGAGGTCAACCCATGCAACTGCAGACCAGGGAATTAAAGTGCTTTTTGATATATACTGACAGTGAAACTGAATATCCCAACACACTGCCACACACATCACTTTGGAAATTATAATGGTTTGAAATAAGGAGGGGGTCACATGACCCTTGTCAAGGGGATTGGCACCATTCTCTGGCAGCTGTCAGCAGCTCATATAAATCTGTTCTGAGGAAACCTGACCCTGCCTTGAGCACCAACTACTCATCCCAAACAAACTCTTGCGGCCCCTCCAAGATCTCGCGGCACAAGTCCACCCTTTACACAGAAAGCTCACTGAAGCAGCCCGTCAGGACCTGTCTTTGATGAAAGTGCTGAACAGTTTTTTTCCCTCCACCTATAATCTCCTAGTCATTTAGTAACACAATATCCATACAAACAGAGAAAAGAGCCTCCTCTGTAATGAAATAACATGAGAGTTATAGAGACAACTACAGGTATTTGCCCCTATGATTTATTTAAGACAAACTGAGTAAACACAAATACAGTTTCAAACTGAAATAAAATAGATCGTCACTGAATCAACCAACAAGATTTATTTGGTAATTGGGAACAATTAAACCAGACATACATGGCCCTGTAGAATCTAAATATCAAGGTTCTATATAAAGTAGACCAAAAGGTTAACCAGCACACTAGATGGGAAAGAAATCACTTTGGAAAGGGTTACAAAGTCATTCCTAAGTTCTGGGGCTCTAGTGAATCACAAAGCTATTGTCCCCTAATAAAAAAAAGTGTAACGGTAGCAAATCTTCCCAGAAGTGACCAGTTTAGCAAAATTCTGTCAAGGGCACAGCAACAAATCATCTTGGGAAACTGAACTAACATCTAAGGAACCACAGGACTTACCTGCCTCAAATACATTTACATTTATGTAAATAAGGAGTCAGCCTATCACTGATATCACTGATCACTATCACTGATAGGCTGATTCTTTATTTGAGGCAGGTAAGGCCAGTGGTTCCTTGGATGTTACTTCAGTTTTCCAAGATGATTTATTGCTCTTATCTTGCTGCCAAAACAAGTCAGGGACTCCACAAAATCTCTAAAGATGTGCTGAGGCATTTGGCCACAAGACATTAACAACGTCCTATTGCGAGGTGAGGCAGACTGGTTTTTCAGGATATTCCACAGATGCTTGATCAGGTTGAAATCTGAGGAATTTGGAGTCCTTGAAGTCTTTGTTGTGTTCCTCAGCCTATTCCTGGACAACTGGGTGTACTTGGTTTGCAACAGTGTTTCTGTAAGTGGACACAAGGTTTCCCTACACACAACTGACCATCCACATGACGTAAGTAAAGAAAAGGAAATGTGATTTACCAGACTACTTAACATTCTTCCATTGCTTCATGGTCTAGCTGTGTTGCTTATGTGCCCATTGGAGGTGCTTCTGGCACTGGACAGAGATCTACATGGGACTGGCCTCTAGCTATGCAGCCCCATACCTAGAAAGCTGAAAAAGCAATTTTCTTTTTCAGCAACTTGTGCAACAGCAGCTCTTCTGTTGGACCAGACAAGCTAGTCTTCTCGCCCTAAGTTTATCAATGAGCCCTGAGTACTGTTTTGGAGTTGCTGCGACCCAGTTGTCTAACCATCACTATTTGGCTCCTGTCAAAGTTGCTGAGAGTCTTCCATTTGCCCATTTTTCCTGCTTACAACTCCCTTTTCACTCTCCCACCTGTCTCAGCAATCTCAGAATAGCACTAGAATTGTTCAATGAGATGATGTGTAAGAGCATCTTTGTATCTCTGTGAAATCCTGACAATTCTCACAAAGCTCACAGTAACACAGCTGCACCCATTACCCCAGGGAGCCAAATCTAAGACTATGTCAGAGAGGAAGTATGGATTGGGAGTATACAGCCACTGAGCGCTATGCCTGTCTTGAATACACACAACACAGTAACATTCACCATTAAAGGCATGCCTGGCTTGCACAGCTCTTTTTTAATGCCACCATAATATTTTCTCCTGTACATGAAATACACTATTCTTATTCATATTAGCTGTTGAAACAAATCTTCTCCAGAAAGGGAAACCAAAATAATATATTTATCAAGTTACATGGCAAAAAAAAGATGGGCATGGGGAGAAAGAGAGTGAGAAAGAGGCAGAATGAGATTAAGAACTCTGCTGCTCCAAGCTTACAATATTCAATATCCTAGGGCCTCTAATACTGGCTCATATTCAATAATATCAGAAGTTCCATGCAGTGAAACTAGGAGGGAAGCTATTCTTTTTCTCCTTCTGCCATAGTTTCACAAACTCTTACACCTCTGTAGCGCTGCAGCACTGTTCGGGGCCAGGACCTTTTTCTTCCCTACATTTCTCTAACTCTCTCCCCCTCTCCTTCATTCCCTCTCTCTGCTCAGAAATCAATATTCATTCAATTTGGAAAACTCAAGGGGAAGCAGACACCAGAAACAGTCATATTTTTTCTGAACTAGTGGACTACTTTTTCAGGGGAAAAACAATTAACTCATCTTAAACTCCTCACATTGATCTATTGCTGTCCAAACAGACGTCACATTCTGGGTCATCTGATCAAATGAAACCATGTGTGTCACAAATATGTATACCATAGTGAGTCAACATTTGATTAAATGCATCAGCTTTTCACATGCACTGTGACAAATGAACTCCCAGAAATATAATGAAGTGAGGATTCCAGCAACACCATTAATCATCTCTATAGCTGAATATAGCTAAAAGCTAATGGAATTTTGTGGTACCACACAGAAAGAAAAAGCCAGAGGCTGAGACAAATGGGTGTAAATGATGTGCGGGATGACCCATAAGCGTAGAGCAGGTTTAAGTCAGCGTATTAAGAAAATGTGCAGGTGGGGGCGCAGAAAGTCAAGTGACAAAGCAGCATTTAGAGATACGTTGCGAGGCGGGTACGAGTCACTGATTAACCAATATTTTCGAAGGTCAGACAAGGCAGATTGGCTCAAAAAATGGGACTACTGGGGGCAGGTCATAAAAACTACTAACTTTAACATCACTGTTGGTGAACCTTTGCCATATGTCTCACTTTCACACTTATGAGGCCAGAAATTCCGGGGAAGCAGAATTAAAATGCCATCATCAGAGAAAGAAAAGCTTAAGACACATTAACAGAACATTAGGAAAGAACTCATAACTGAAGTTGCACAATATATCGTTGGTCAATTTTGGTTAGAAAAGCTATGGGAGAGCAAATGACGGACTCACTCATTGATTTTTAATATATGGCAAGGTGTATTGCAATCACATTCAGCAGTTGCAATGTGATATTTTGTACATCCCTACACCTATCTAACCTTCTGAGCAGTGTGTGGATCGAAGCAGAGCCCAACGGGCTTTCAGCCAATGAGTAGTGTGAGCCCCCATAGCTCCCCCACTGAGAGCGAGAGACACACTCAGCCTGATCCAACGAGACTGCAACCTTGCCTCTGGCTCTCATCCCACACACAAACACAGACGTACTTCTTCATCTTATTTGTTCATTTGCAAGGTGCTATGTACTTGAGTGGTTATCTATGACAGAAAGCTGAACAGTAATGCTTTGTCAGTGCTAGAAGACTGGGGCCGAGTCCATCATGGATAACCCAGGATACAGTCGTGGCAAAAGTTAGTCCTGGTCAGTCAATCCAGTAATTACACCCAAAGCTGTAGCACTATTTGTGGGACACACTGTGCTAACACTCATTGCATTTCCTAAATATACAAAGAAGCAATCATTATATTTAAAAGATATTTAAGGGCTGGGATTATTATTTATTCATCACCATCAGAATTTTTATCACCATCAGAGTTAGCGGTGCCAGCAAGACCTGATCTTGTCCTCATACACTGCCTCACCCAACAAACAGATCGGAGACTCCCGGTTTTAGCAACACCCTAGTACCACTATACTTACATAATTAATCATATTCAACTCATTTACTTTCTGCTCACATCCTTGATTTTAAGAATAAACACTGGGCGAGAAGGGGACTGTGAATGTTTACCTGACAAAGGTATTTTGAAGATGTACCTGATACACTGCCAACTCAGAGTAGATAGAAAGATAGACAGATTGACAGATAGAGAAAAAAAGACACCAGCTGACTCAGCTGCCTGGGGTCATATGGACCACCTCCTTGGGGACCACTGATAACAGAATGAAATATGGTGTCAGCCTTCAGTTTTGCCAGGAACAGTGGCCCCAAGAGTTCAAGTCTCTGGCTATCCACCCCACTGCCCTTAAATGCCCCCATCATTCGCCACCACACTTGCCAATCAGAGCTGGGGTTTGGTAATCCGCCATCACAGAGGAATGCAGTGCTATTAACCATATTACAATGGTTTAGGCAATGATGCAAAATATTAAACAGTGTAGTGAGTAAGCACTGTGGTCCTCATGCTCTCCTCCCCAGAGTGCTGACAAAGCACAGCTGCTCTGACTGAAGACACAGGGTAGAATGTGTATGGAGTAAATAATGAGTGTACCCAAACACCCCACCCTGTTCTGCTGGTGCCTGTTAGGAGCTGTCACACACAACCAGCATTATGTAAGTTTGGAGGAAAGAAAGCTTAGAGCAAGGTAAGACACTAGATTCTAAAGTAAACAGACAGATAAAGAAAGTCATCATCAGGCGCATACTAAAAAGGACACTGCTTATACAGACAATATACACTGATTTTGTTGAACAACTACTTTGGGCTCTCATGCTTCCTTAGAGTACAGCTAAGTCATAAGCAATCATCTGAAAGACAACACTAATTCTACAGTGAAACTGAAAAGCTTCTGTTTGTTTGTAGGACAGTCTGTCTAACACACAGAACGTAAACTGCAACTCTGCATTCTACTGAGCATGGAGAAGAGTGTAAACAAAATAGGCCAATTCATTGCTGGGTGACAGAAAGCTTCATAATACATAGCTCCAAGCCCGACTCCAAGCTGATGAACACATCTAGAGCATTGGATTCATTTTCCACAGCAGCAGGGGAAAGACTGGTGATGTTATACTGATTGTATTATGAGTATTAATGCAAAGCAACAATAGCTGCTCCGCCACTAGAGTCAGTTTAGGAAACGGACAGTTAGGATTAGAGTTAAGCTGTAATAAAATTGTCCTCCCAGCAGAAACGTGAAGATGGAACAAGAAGGTCTTTTGCCCTTCAGTATTTAAAGACATGCTGGAGCATCAGGTGGTTGTAATGACATCCCATCATAGCATCATAGCATCAATGAAAACCATAGCATCAATGAAAACCGTCCTCTCAGGGCTTCGAGCACTGCTCGCCTTGAGCCTCCGCCGCTCAAAAGAAGAGGGAAACATGCCTCAAGACT
>JBBPDB010000007.1:14485855-14498355 GCA_037974465.1 Brachypetersius altus | reverse complement strand
TTTGTCCTGTGACCTTCCGAGCTGCATATCTCGATGGGGAAAGCACTCAGACACTTCAGACTCCACATTTCCAACAGACCACAACAAATAAGAACTGGTTAAGATGGGGCTTATTCACCTCTAGCCCAAGCTGGAGAGTCAGGCAGCCAGCCAGTGATCACAGTACTAGTCTGAAACAGCCTTGACCAGCTCCTTAAAGTTTTTATACAAACAAATATGAACATTTATTTAATTTATACAGAGAGTATGAAAAAGCCAAATTGTGATTCTCAGTCCTTCAGTGTTTAATACAGAAATGGTTTCATTTAATGCATGAAAAGTCAGCACTGATTCACACCACTGCAGTAAAGCTAATTTCTGTAGTTCTGTAGTAAAAAGGTGCAATGCCCTAAAGTATAGAGTGTTAGTTCTGTTTGCTATAGTAGTACAATTCCACATCTAAACATTGTAAAGGGACCAGGAGCTATCTAAACAGCTAATTTCATTATTTCATTACTATAGTTGTGAAGGGGATTTCAAATGTGGAAGCACAGTGTATGAGCTATCAGTAGCTGCTTTTACCTATTATCTATTAACTATTTATGAGATCGCTCTCCCATCCAATAACTGCCACTGTCATCGGTTTAGGAATTTTTACATGGTATTTCAAACTATGATGAAATATTCAATTGAGGAGGCGAGTTCGTGAGCAGGATATGTACTATTAGTGTGCATGTGTGTAAGGGTCAGGCATGGATTACACCTATAGGTCTCGGTTCGCTTGTCTGTCTTGTTTTGCCTCGGTGGTACAGTTATTATCTCTGTGTGTTTAAGAGACCAAAATTAATTGCCACTGGCAGGAACATGAAGAGTCTGTGTCTTTCTAAGCTTCCTCCTGTCCCAGAGCATAGCCACAGGAATTACATCACCTGTATGTACACAAGCACATCACATACAATGGCTGTGGGGTTTTGTGTGTGTGTGTGTGTGTGTGTGTGTGTGTGTGTGTGTGTGTGTGTGTGTGTGTGTGTGTGTGTGTGTGACCATTGTGAGGGCAAAGCAAGGACAATTACCAGCAACAGCCAAACAGTCACCTAAACTGTTTCTGCAAGCTTGGAAAGCTTGATAAATCATTCATGTATTTCACATAAACTCTATTAATAGTGGATAAATGTTGACAGCAGAAAGAATAGATTCACTCTCGACAAACATCGGTAAAGACATACGATTAAGTATTTATATCAAGATGAAATCCATGGAGAGGCAGAGGGCACAGTGGGATACATTTCACACTCTGCAAATATGCAGCATGTGACAATATTAAAGCCACGACAGTTTCGTCACCAGTTCACTAGGCTGTGAGCAAATGTTAACAAGTGATTTGAAAGGCTAAGGAAAGCTGACCTACAGAAAAAAGAATTAACTTGTAGACAGCTAATACAACAACATACTGAGAACCCCTCCTACCTTGTGGGCTGTTAACCTGAACTTTTATGGCCGGATTTAATCTAATACGGCCGCAGAGTTACTCTGCTTGTCTGAGCATATCAAAAGAAGTGTGCAGTGAATAGCGTGTTGCTATAATGCAGGTAGTGGAGGCTATGTGGTAGCACTGAGGTTGGTATGTGGAGCTGCTGTGGGATTGCTAATGATTAACTGATAGCAATTTGTTGGCATACAGCTTACTGTGTGGTGTTCAGGAGTTGTGCAAATTCAGTCTTTAGGGGTAAAGACACAGTTCAGAAACACCACTCTTTAGCTCTCATAGATGTAACATTTGGGCTGACATCAACATAACAGGGAGGGACATTATATATGCCATAATAGACGTACACTGTTATGAAGACACTTCTCTACCGCGACAAGCAATTATACTTTCAATGCCAACATCAGAGAGGTGACAGACTAGGAACGAGACGGAGACTAACCACCTTCTGTTCGTTCTCTGTGTTTTGGATATGGTCACAATCATATCCCAACACAACTAATCGCGATTCTTTCAAAATAAGCTCACATGTATGTAGAGCTGCACAATGTAGACATTACATTGCTACAATGCGACTGGCTCCATTACAGTGTCTTGCAATATATTATAAGCACATTAATGTTTCTTAACTGTCACACTAGCAACACATTCACAGACACTTTGGCAAGGTCCCTTCTAAAGTGCCCAAGTATTTTGTGTGGTTAAATGTACCAAACACAGCCATAGTTCATTTTTCCATTACCATTTTCCAAGGCTTCCTTCTGCTACATATTTAAAATAGGTGAAGAAAGACTACAAAGTAAAGTAAAATCTACAACAGAGTAGATACCATACATTAGGGCTGGAACAATACACCCAACCCACGATTCGGTTCGTATCATGATTCTTTAGTGGGGGAGGTGGCGGCTTCTTCAGCTATCGGTTGACCATTGTCCAAAACTAAAATCACGATCCGCCCAGCTGCCCAAAACGCAACAAAACTCTTACAAACAAACTCCCCAGCAGATTTATCACAACCACCCAGCTTACTGACACTTATAAAGCAAAGTGTCATAATTTCCATTATACTTAAATGTGAAGAAATTCGGCTCGGACACGCGCGCCTCCCCAGGCGGTCCTTGTGGATTCTGGACTTTAACTTCTCCTAGGAGGGTCAGACAGACTCGCAGGAGGGCTTGTTTGAATCACAACAACCTCTACTATTGGTTACTGAAATTGATGTAAAACATACACCAATCATGGTGTAAAAAAGTTTGTTTTTAGGAGGTATACCACCCACGGGCCAGCCCCCTAGTGGTGAAAGCTAACAGATGTGGCAGCATTGGATTTGGACAGGAATGATAACTCTGGGAGTTGGAAGAGGTGTGTCACAATTCTGCCTTCTCACACCACAACACAGGTTTGTGGATCTGAGTGTCGCGATTTCGGTTTCATATCCCATATCGCTACAGCCCAACCACACGTAAAACTTTTTTTTACCAAAATGGTTTGTTCTTATTTGGTTTCCTGATGTGACCAAACATCTACATAAATCTTTACATAAATTTGTCTGTGATTGATCCGAATGCTTGTAGTGCACAATAAAAGAGTCATGTGTATAGCCTTCTTTGATATCTCAGATATCAGGCCAATATATACATATAATTATTAATATATTGGTGCATCCCAGCACATAGGCTGTTCAGCTCTGCTCCAAAACCACTTTAGAAAACCCTGTGACTTTGTTACGTTCTACTTTACACCAATCATAAACATGCATTTAAGACAAAAGCAAAGCTTTGGCAGGGTGACAGCAGCCAGAGAGTGCTGGGCTTAATGTGAGTGCCATGAGCAATGGCTCTTCCACGGCACTGCCGGACAGCCGCCAGTAAATCAAAGCAGGAGTTGGCCATTTCCAGCCCTTGGAGACTAGAGGTCAGGACAGAAAATACAGGTAACTTGTGACTGACGGTTGCTGAGGGAGGTCAGCCTCATTCAGCACGGCATTATTCCACAGATTACGCTCAGCGCTGGTCTTGCTCATCCATCCTCTTTTTCCTAACAGTCTATACTGTCTGTGCTCTCCCTTTAGCAACTGTGTTGACATATAATGAGGCTATAACCGAGAGATTAATAGGCGAAAGGAATGCTGTGAAAAGTGAGCACATTGCTGACCTTTGTCTCTCAGCAATTATCTGCCCCAAAATATCTGTGTGGTTAGACGCATTGTGTTCCCATGTACAGTATTTCATGCAAACATACTGGCCCCTTAGGGGTGAGTGGTATTAAGCACCAGGAGCGTATGAGTGTAATGTAAAGTGAGATGTGAGATGAGGAGAGTGGGTGAAAGGAGCGATAGCGTCATATTTCTGTCATATTTTTGTGCGGGCCTCAGGTGTTGAGCAAATACATTATGTTTATGTTATGCTGCTATTAAGTCATGCCTTAAATAGAAAATACATTAATTAATCATCAGTAATTGTGAGTCATTGTGCAGACCTCCTAGTCTAAGGGCCATAGACTTTCATCTGAAAGCTCTCTTTTGCATGCCCAGAGTTCACATATAGGAATTTTCACAGCAGCCAGACAGACAGGGAGTACAGTGTTTAGTCTGGAACTCGTAAGTGTGATGAGTAAAAATGAGCAATGCAGGTGCTGCCATGCCTTGGTTAACAAGGCGAGTAGTGATCATTAAAAATTCCTGAATACTCTGGCAGCACACAGCTGTTAACCTTAGTGAACTGTGCAGATGTCCAGCATAAAGGTGGCAAATGTTTTCTACCATTAATTCTAAGAGGTAAGAGTAAAACAAAAAGAACCACAGTTCTGTTCCCCTGTCCTTCAATGTAAATGCATCCATTCATCTTCATACTTTGTAATAATCGGCACTAAATGATACATTATTGATTACTAAGCAGCATTTACTTCTAAAGTGCCAGATGTGTGAACCATTTCAGAAAAAAATACAGCAAGGTGATATCTGAACAGAAAATTTGTGTGAAAGTGATCATTTGTCATATATGAACACACCACAGCACACAGTGTGAACAGCACGAAATTCAACCTCATTTAACCCATTCGCCAAGTGAAGCACGGGGCAGCCAGGAACACAGGGGAGGTGGGGACGGTACCTTGCTCAGGGTACCTCAGCAGCGCCTAGTGGTCTTGGGTACTGAACCCGGACTTTCTGGCCGCAGGGCGAATGCCCTAACCACTAGGCTACCAGCAGCCCATGGGCCGTTCATAGTTTAAACATTGCTACTATACAAGAGAATAGCAATGATACAAGTGATACTAGCAATGGCCATGAGAAGCTGTCTACAAAAAAAGTTCCAAACGGGGGTAAAGCAACTGATATCTTTTATCAGTCATTAGTTTCTGTCATATTCCACAACAGCAAGGTGTCTTACAACATTAAAATAAAGGAATAAACTGTTTGTAGTCAATTAAACCCTCCCAAGAAAATATTGCTCAAAATGAAGAAATTGACACTGTTTTCATGAATAAACCCTTTTCCTCTCCCTTGCCTGAGCTATGCAGGACTACAAATGGTTTTAAGAGGGCTGTAATACTGCCAGGAGATGTGTGAGCTCTCCATTTGAAAAATGAAATATAGTTGCATTATAGGCCTAGCATCTTCGCTTCCCCATACTACATGCCACTGACAGGCAAACAGCAGCGTGCAGACTGGTTAAAGTTCAGGAAATCTCAGAAGCATCTAGCGGCGTTTTTAGCAGAAGGTGCTCTTAAGGCATTACCAAAATAATCAATTTGTCTTTAGCCATGAAACAGGGCACTAAAGGTTTTTGTTCTGTCATCTGAACCAAGAGTGGTAGTGGTGGGCAGGCAGGCAGGTTACTTCTGAGTTCTTCCTGAGTCCAACTTATTTTAGGCATCATGGATAAATGTGGCCTAAATTATATATCAGCTTTAATAGTTTTGGAGAAAGCAAGTGAGAGTTTGTGTCTATTCTGGATGCACTACTGGTCTAACTAAAACAAGGGGAGGGGACTATTAGATGCCAAAATGCCACAAAGAATACCACATAACTAAAATTGCAGAGAAGTGGACAACGCTTATTACCTTAAACATTCAGGAGGATCACACAACCTCTGCTATGTTCATTTGTCCAGATGTTCCCAATACACCAAACTCCTTATCTTATTTTAAAGCAGCCTGAACCGTGTTGGGCTGAGATGTGTAGCCACTTTCCAGAATTAGTTTAGCTTTCTCTCTACTGACCATCGAAAGGAAGGAGTTTTTACGAAAGTAAAAGCCAGCTGCACTCCCACTCCATTTTTCTGCACTGACACGTCTTATATTGAGGAGTGATTGCACACAAACGGTTTATAATCACACTGCGTTGCAGATGGACTTACTGTTACAGGAAGTCATATATCCACAAGAAAAGTAACGGTGTGTGCCCCACTGGCCTCTCTCTCTCTCTGTGTCTCTCCCTCTCTCTAAACCAATGTGTAAGCAGGCGTCTCGTCTCTCGCAGGCAGTCCAGTGAAACACTTTTTGTGTTTTTTGTGTATACCCTCCCGTCCCTTTCCACAACAGCTCGTAGTAGCTCCCCTGTCTGAGCGTCTACACTTCAAAAAATAAATAAATAAGAAAGAAAAAATAGAAAGAAAGGAAAAATCACTCTCGGCACGCAGATATAAGAGGAAATGAGAAATGGGCAGATGTAGAAGGTGTGTGACAGTGTCTGCTCGGTTCTGCTGCAGTACCTGGCACAGCTGTTCTGGCAGCACTGGGCAGTTACTGGGTGAACTGGAGAGCAGCCGTCCGCATCCCGCAGCGCTGTCATCCGCTACATGGCCACTCCGGGGCCGGGTTTCCCCTCCTTCCCGTCTCACTGGAGCTGCAATCCCACATTCAGCTGACCAGCACCACCACCACAACAGCAACAATAACGACAATAACAATAACAGCAGCAGCAGCAGCTTCTGTCTCAGCAGCAGCAGCAGCAGTCTCGAACACAACGCAAACAAGTTCGAGCCGCACCGCCCTGCACGAGACGGCCCGAGGGCCCCGCCCCCTTTCCCCCTCTCCCGCCACTGGGAAGCTCTCACAGGTTTCAACTTCATTAATATGTATGAGGTAGTCTCTCTGGTCGCTCCCCATTGGTTAAAAAAATAAGTACTGCCACTTTTTTATTTAATTCTTTCCTCTATGGAGGGTTGCTGTCAGATGACGTAATGGAACATTCCAAAAATTCCCAGATTTGTAAAATTCTAAAGAAACCTGTGTGTGTGCGCTAAACAGTGTCCTCCCCTCTTCCGCCAAGGGAAGCTCGCACACAGGTTTCAGCGTCATTAATATGTATAAGGTATCTCTCTAGGGTCGCTCCCATTGGTTAAAAAAATAAGTACTGACACTTTTAATTATTTTCTTTCTAAAAAGGCTGCTGTCAGTTTCGAATGAAATCCGCCCACTGTGTTTGGCTCTGTGTGTGTGTGTGTATGTGTGTGTGTGTGTGTGCGTGTGTGTGTTTAGCAGTGGAGGTGTTTCAGTAGTTTCTGGATAGCTACTAAGCTGCAGTAGATGTCAGTGACTATGCCTAAAGGCCTCACAAACACCTGAGATTTTTCCCTTTTACTTCCCCTTTCCCTTCTGAATTGCAGAGAGCAATTTCATACTGTTAACGTTGTGTGCTGCGCCTTGGTGTATTCACACGTGACCATAAGACACCACTTTACTTTTCAGTATAAGTAACTCCAAGCCTTTTCTGTGAGCTCTGAGGAGGTCAGCAAGATTACTGCTGTCAGCACATTTTCTGATACTCACTTACTCACTCCTCAGCACGGTTTTAGCCTCCGTCCTCTGAGCTAAAACCACTTAGTGCAGCATTAAGTGATAAATCACCAGCATGGAGACTGTTAAACGGGTTAACAACCAGCATGGACTTTGTTTCACTTAACCCTTTCAAAGGACTGTTGTGATGTGGGTTAGAAAACACAGTGTGTTTTTTGTCCATCTGGCAGTAAACATATAATCTTCAAAGACCCATTGCATGTGAAGTACAGGTATGACTGTTATCCTCTTGATAAAATATCATTGCTTAAATAAATAATGTACCAAGTATGCCATTTGTTCTCACAGACTCATGTAAACTTTTAGAGCATTACTCATCGTATTGTTTAGGCTTCCCATTTGGCAGAACATCAAGACAAGCCGAGAGTGTTCATTTGCTACCTACAGCTCCAGAAAAGATAAGTGACCGCTACAAAACTGTTCAGTTTCTCAGGTTTTATCTTTTATGGGTGCATGTATTGAACTGAACAGCTTTGCTTGACAACATTTCTCCTATTTTCCAAGTAAAAATATTGCCCCTAAAGCACAGATTTAAAGGAAATGACAATACATCAAATTAGAGAAATGGTAGTGTTTACCAAACGAATAAATCAAAGAAAACAAATCTCTTGTTCACTCTTAAACAAAATGGCAATGATTAACATTGATGTACTTCAAGTAGTGTTTTCCCATCCAACTGGTCTCATTGCGAGAGGAGAGTGTTGATTACAGCCGTGGATTTTTTATACTTTTCCTCTGTAAATAAGATTTAATTCATGTGATCACTAATCAGTACCTCATAAAGAAGAATCAAGCGCTTCTGTAAGACTTTATCTGACACTGGGATGGAACGGTCGTCATACTTATAGAGATGCTGATTTTAAAACAAATAAATTGCTATGGTCTCTTTTTTCTTTGGAGTTGTATGTTGGAAGCACAGTGTAGTACAGATATAAGATGGCTGTAGGTTTTCAATCCAAAAAGCTGGACCTCACTTGTTTGCTTCCGATTGGTTGGAATGAAAACTGGCCCTTCATTGACGCCTCTGGTGTGGTTGAGGAGTATTCATGAAGGAATTTCTAGGCCTAAAAACTGATCCTAACCCTAACCCTAACCCTGACTTCACAGTGCTGCAATGACAAGACTTCTGTCCCTGACATGCAATTAGGTGGTATTATCAGTACTCAGACTTTCAAGTAAGACTAGGATTACAGTCAGAGACACAGATTAATGGTTATTTTTACAGGGAAGCGAATACTTCTGACATGACAGGAACACGGCAATAATGCCTCAGGTACAGTCCCTCGTAGCACAAAGAGGCACAGGATTAATTACTCTTCATCTAAAGCCCAAAGCCAAGCTTGTTCTGCTGGGCCAACTGGTTAGGTGTCCGCTCATTTTTAACAGATCAGATTTTTCATTTCTCCTCTCAAATTACACAGCACAGAGGCTGTCGGTTTGCTTTGGCAGCCTTGCACAGACACTGATCTGTTTCCTCTCTCCCTCTCACCTCTCTCTCTCTCTCTCTCTCTCTCTCTCTCTCTCACTCGCGATCTGTTGGATTACTCTCTGCAACGTCTATTGTGAGACCACAACCTGTTTATGGAAAAAATAAACAAATAAATCACATTTGAAAAAATAAGTAAATAAATATAGCCCTTTTTTTCCTAATGATTCATCAGCAGGGTAGATGACAGAAGCAGTATGACTTATCATCATTCTCCAAGTTTTTTCATTCTGTTTGCACAATGGTCTGCCTTCATAAACAATTGTTCACAATGCCTCCAGGGGTGTTAGTGGTGAAGCCAAACCAATAACTTTTATTAATATTCAGACAATATCATGCTGCACTATATCAGTTTAACAGAGCTTGAGATCTCTGGTCGTACACTCCTAATTCCTCATTTCCACAAAAACACAGAACATCTGTCAGCAGCAGAAAAGCACTGAGTCAAGTAGACTGAGTAATTTCAGCCATATATACAGTACACAGTGAAATGAAACCATGGTGCAGCCCAAAGAACAAAAAACAGAACACCACAAAGGACAGGACAACACAAAGTACAAAGAGAGCAAGAGAATCTTTAGTCCAGTTGACAAAAACAGCTAAAGCACTCAATTTTTAATGAGTACAGTATAATGAGAGCCGTTTTGTTATAACATTGATAATACACTAGAAAAGCATACCATTGTTTGAAAATGCATCAATGGTGTACTTTAGTGATACCTTTGCACAGATTCCGAAATCAGTCATAGTCAATATTTAAATAATATTCTGTAAATGAGACAGTAACTGTTTTTTAAACCAACCCCCTCCTCCATTCTCTCACACCCCAAATATTATATGTTTCTTTGTCTGTGATGCAATACTGTGTAAAACATCTCCGAATACTGTGTGTATTCAATATAGGTTCAACATTGACTCAATATTCCCCAACGAAACATACCTTTATAATAAATTGTGATACATGGAGAACATGGGTGGAGAATGTTGTGTCATTACAGAAAACATTTTAAACCAATGTGAATTAAACACAGCAGTTTAGAACAGGGAGAATGTAGGAGAGCATTCTAGAACAGCTACAACGTCCTCTTCCACAGACGATGTTCTTGCATATTGACTTCCATTCTCGAACAGTGTGTGTAGATGATATTTTAGGCATTCTAGAGCAGTGAGAATAGAAGACGTTGATAACGCTGATGTGGATAAGAACATTCCAGAACATTGTGAATGGAAGACAACATTCTGGAATATTCTATGTGGATGAGAGCATTCTAGAAGAGTGTGAATGCATGACAACTTTCTAGAACAGAGCGAACTGAGGAGATCACTACAGAACAATGTGGAGGAGAAGATACCACAGCAACGTAAGTGAAGAAAATATCACAGAACAGTGGAGGAGGAGATTCTAGAACAGTGAATTCAAGAGAAATGATCTGCAATAGTGTCAATGTGAGAGAACGTTGTGAGAGAACAATGTGAAATAGGGGAACATTCTAAAGACACTGGAATGGCACAGCGACCAAAAATTTTAATCTGTTTGTTGTGTTTGCTCTCTCTAGACTTTCAGAATCATAACCTGTTGTAATGGGTCAGAGCTTTACACCCCTCTTATGCAGATGTGCAGACTTAAAAGTGTGCATGTCAGAAAGAAGATAAAGTGATGGAATGAACGTCTTGGATTCCATCACCCAGTGCTCCGAGGAGGAGGAGGTGATGGCCTCACGGGGATCCTGCAGCGTGCGGTAAAGTTCACCTGGCACTCAGGTGATGAGTCATGGCTCTCTGGGCTCTGGCCTTGTCATCAGATGCCACCACTGCTCAGACTCCCCACAGAGAGTGAGGGGGCGGCAGGTCTATCGCTATGGCAGCCGCAGCGCGAGGCTGACTCACACAGGATGCCATGTGGAGGGGGGAAGCTGTGAGGGAGTGGGGGCTCGAGCCATGGGGGAGAATGGGTCATTGTCTAAAATAGCTGCTCAGATGGGTTCATGCTTGTCTCCACTTCTTCCCGAACTGTGTGTGCACAGCTTTACTTGGAACACAGAGCGTCTTTGTACGCAACGCTAGACAGAGTTTTCTCTCTTTGGAAGGCATCAGTGTTGCTCTTCTGCGTTCGTAGCTGCTGTAATATGTTTTGTTCCCTGAGGGGGAGTGTCTCGGCAGAGAGAGAGAGAGAGAGAGAGAGAGAGAAAGTCAGAAGAGCAGCAGAAACACAGCAGTGAGAGCGCTCCACACGGTGACAATATGATCCTAGCAGGCTTATGTAACAGGGCTGCCTGCATGCTTCTCTTCTAGCAGACAACCGGCACGGTGAGTGTTATATAACTACATTAGTCTCCCCTCAGAGGCCTGCCGCGCATGTGTAGTAAGCGCCAGAGAGAGAGAAAGACAGTGTGCACTGCAAACTGCTATGGCCACTGCTGGTGCAGAGGTAGAAAGAACACTAAGGAGAAAGTAGAAAAATGCTCACCTATATGGAATATCTGTAAAACACAACAAATTCAAGATTCTTTATTTGTCACATGCATAGTCATACAAGTACAAGACGCAGTGAAATGTATTCTGCACCGCTCCTTTCTGACTGTGCGAACATGAGCACATTGTAAATGAACACAAATCTAGAATTTTCTGAAAAACAAATAAAATAAAGAAATGGGTGCAAGTGAAGAAGTATAAATGTAAGTACAATTTTAAATAAAAAAACACAAATCTGAATGTTTCTAAAACACAAATCTAGAAAGTAAATAGTTTAAATAAATAGATAAAATATGTAAGCAATCTGAGGAATAAAATATAGGTATAAATAAATATAAACACTATATTGCAAAAAGTATTTGCTCACCTGCCTTTACACGCATATGAGCTTGAGTGACACCCCATTTTTAATCCATAGGGTTTAATATGGTGTCGGCCCACACACTGCAGCTGTAACAGTTCTCCACAAGGTTTAGGGGTGTGTTTATTGGTTTGAGGTCAGTTTTGAGATGCAGGCCAGTCAAGTTCTTCCACACCAAACTCTTTACGAACCTTGCTTTGTGAACTGGTGCGCAGTCTTGTTGGAACCCAAAGGGCCATCCCCAAACTGTTTCCACAAAGTTGGAATCATGAAATTGTCCAAAATTCAGAGTTCCTTTCACTAGAACTAAAGGGCCCAGCCCAGCTCCTGAAAAACAACCCTCTACCATAACACCTCCTCCACCAAACTTCACATTTGGCACAATGCAGTCAGTCAAGTACCGTTCTTCTGGCACGTGCTAAACCCAGATTCATCCATCAGATTGCCAGGATGTAGAAGCGTGATTCATCACCCCAGAGAGAGCGCCTCCACTGCTCTAGAGTCCAGTGGCGGCGTGATTTACACCACTGCATTCAGCGCTTTGCGTTGAATACAGTACTACATCAACAATATTAATGCCAAAAGAAAGTACTCTGAAGGGCTGGTTAAACTGTTTATGTAATATACTTCATGTAACGAACACATATGCGCCAAGTGAAATCAGTTTATTCACATGTGTGTGTGTGTGTGTGTGTTATACACAGTATATATAGGGGCAGCTGGTAGCGTAGTGGTTAGGGCATTCGCCTTGCGATCAGAAAGTCCAGGTTTGATTCCCAAGACCGTTAGGTGCCCTCTGAGGTACCCTGAGCAAGGTACCATCCCCACACACTGCTCCCGGGGCGCCGTGTTCATGGCTGCCCCCTGCTTCACTTGGTGAATGGGTTAAATGCAGAGGCTGAATTTCGTGCTGTTCA
>JBBPDB010000007.1:14467940-14485755 GCA_037974465.1 Brachypetersius altus | reverse complement strand
GTTAAATGCAGAGGCTGAATTTCGTGCTGTTCACACTGTGTGCTGTGGTGTGTTCACGTATGACCGAATGATCACTTCACTCAAATAAACTGTACACAGTATGATGGTTGTCAGTACATGCCGTACATATGCATAAAGTTTTTGGAAAAAGTGATCTTAAAAATGTTCCACATGTTCTTTTAGCCCTCAGTGTAATTGGTAATCACACAATTTAAACTTGACAGAGCCGAACTGGCAGGCCTCAGCCCCCTCCAGCTCCGTGACGGCAGGTCCCAGGGAGTCTAATGGGGAGGTAGTGTTGGGTAAATGTTCTCGATGCACATGTGCCAGCAGTGCCCGAACACAATTAGTTGCGCTCCATACTGCAGTGTAATCCAATGTGCCTGGGTCTTACACTTAGAATGCAATTACACCTCTGACAGGCGCATTCAGTCATTTCACAATTAGAGCAGGGTTTGTGTATCGACTGCAGTCCTTCTTGAAATGAACATTTTCTATACACCTACCATGTGGTAAAACCAAACTAGCAGGTTCAGTGCTTTTGTTTGACAAGTTTAGATGAAGAACAGCCTGTGTTAGCGCGTTCAGAGGACGATTCAATCAAAGAACATTAGTCTTAAGTTTTATGTTTTGATTGCAAGCTTGACTTTTCTCTCTTGATAAAAGAGAAAACTATAACGGTGACAAATTTCTGGTTTTTCCATTGTTTTTACAGAGTGAGAATTTCTACACTTGCTGACAGATCGAAGAAAAAGAAATTCGTAGTGTTATAATGTCTTATTAGTTTTTTAGTTGTTTGTTTTCATGATGAGGCCACAATGTTATCTGGTACCAGGACACCAAACAACACAGTGATGTATTAATTAAGTGACATGTTTAGGTCTGTTAAGGAAGATAAAGCAGTCAGGATATGTTATATTAGCTGTGACACACCAGGCCACTAAACAAGGCTTGGTGGTGGTGTTCAAAGAAACAGATACCAAAAATGACCTGAAATGGTCAATACCCATAAAAAAACACACCAGGTATAGGTGAGGTGCAGGCAAAAATGGAAAAATTCATTGTCGGGAAAAAGGTGCAATATTCAATCTTTAATAGAACAAAATTGTGACTTTTAAGTTAAAAACATGAAGGCCTTGATGGAGGGCTGAAATATCATCAGATAATGCGTGTAGACATATAGTGAGGGTTTTTTTTTGCAACAGCATCATGTTATTTTAGTTTTCCTTCGCTTTGTGCAGCCCTTCATTCCTCCTATGAGTCATATAATTTGTGAATGTACAAACACTTAAAGTTGGGAAGTGCAGAAAGACCGCAATGGATTGTGAGAATGTTACTTCAGGCTCTTTCAGCATTTCTTAAAACAAACACGATGCACAGATTTTAAAAAATCTTACAGTTTACAAAAACATTATGTGTAAACAGAATTAATACAGAATTAATACATACAAATAAAAATAATTATAGAGGTGACTGTGAGCACTGATGTAATGTCGTTAGTATAACCCACATGGGGGAAAAAAACGCCCCCCCAAAAAAAGGCATTTGCACTCTTTTGCGTTGAAACTCGGTTGTTGAACACTCCGTTTTTGCCAAGCTTGCTTAGAGGAAGGCACGAAGCTTCTGATCTAGCCAACCCCAAAGACTCAGCTGAAGAATAAAGTTACCCGAGAAAGGCACTGGCATATTCATTATCCTCAGCCTCCTGCTTTGTTTTCTTGTGGCAAAGAGTTTATACTTCTGGGAACTTCTGACCTATACAAGGCAGTGCCTCTATAAGTAAAAACTCAGACAGAGCAGAGAAACCAAAGGTTTCTGGCACTGGCAACAAAAATGACTTGATCAAGAGAAAAAAAATATGAGGCCAAAGACTGTTCCAAATGCTGTTGTCTAATAGTTTTGCCAAAATCAACACTGTACTGTCTGGTACCAAGGCTGGGACAGAGTAGCTCAGCAGATATGTGTGACCGTCTGCTGCCCATTAGACCTAACATATTAAAACAACCATGCATTTCTACAATAACCACATGAAGTAGTATCTGCTTTTAAAGAAAATCATTATCACTAACGCAGGAGTGTCAGATGCTCATATTAGGCTAGTGAGCACAATAGTTATGGGTATTTTGAGATGGTCCATAAAACTTACTAAAACATTGTCAAAGCTTCTTTTAAACGCATCTGTATGGTAATTAAGTATGACAACATGAAGCTTTTGTAACTAATTCAACCCATACTGGACATATGTGGTATGCTGAAACAAACACAGCAGAACCAAGAATACATCAATCTGAGCAGCAGCACTCAAAATGTGTGAAGGAAAGTAGTACTTAAATGATTTGCCTTGTCATGGCCTATGCAGCAATGCAGTGCACGATACCCACCCATCCTAAACTGCGCACCCACATTTGACTGGAGGGGCTGTGCTCACCAAGGTGAAAGTACACAATGTTCAACACTCCTTGTGCTCTATCCACACAAAACAATCAGCTTATAGACATTTATTTTTTGAATCACTCCCCTGAAACAGGCCCATCTTTTAAATTTCAACACCTGTGCTTGGCTTGGTTATCTTGGCCCTGGGCAACTCGTTTTAACTGTGTATTATGCCAGAAAGCACAGAATTGCCAGTGCAATAACTGCTTGTAAAAGAAAAACAGCCTTATGCTTAGTGGGGCCATGCTGAGGCCTACATGGTGATTCACGGATAGTTTATGATGGATGATTAATCACAAATTTATGAGTAGAATAAGGATAAGTATGTAACACTTGAATATGTGACGTCAATAGAATGCAATGCAGGGATCATGTCTGTGTTTTACAAGTGCAGGCTTAGAACTTTTGCCAAGTTGAATTTCTTTGACAATCTGTTGACATCATAAACTAACAACTCGCAGAAATACAAGGAACCAGTTATGAGCATTCACAAATTGGTTGTTTGTATGTGCATGTGTTCACGAAATGCTGCAGATGATTTCTTCTTTATATCAGAGATATTATCAGCTGCACATCAGTTCCACCTAGTGGAGAAATGGCTGATATTTTCCCAAACACCTGTATGCTTAATGTTATTTCTAAAATCAGGAGTATTATCAGATTATCAGGGAGTGTGGCTCTCCTTTACACAAGAAGTTGGAACATTGCTGTAAGAATTTGACTGCATAAAGCTTCAAGAACATTAGTGAGGTCAGACCCTGACACTGGAAGATTAGTTTTTGATCAGGAAGGTACCTTGAGGAAGGTACCATGCCCACACACTGCTCCCTGGGCACTCCTCTTTGGTGGCAGCCCATTGCTTCACTCAGTGAATGGGTTAAATGCAGGGAAAGAATTTCACACTGTGTGCTGTGGTGTGTTCACGTGCCTATAAGGGGCCACTTTACGTAGGTGTGGTAGTAGCCTAGCGGGTAAAGCACTTGCCTGTGAACCACAAAGTTGCAGGTTGAATCTCCCACTTTCTACCATTGTGCCCTTAAGCAAGACACACATTCAGGAGACTATCCCTGTAACTAATGGTTGTACGTCACTCTGGATAGGTACATCAGTCAAATGCACGCTTTTCCCCAAATCAAAATGCATATGGATGAAATAAAAGTGCGTACCATCTATGGTGCTCTAACAACTGCTTTGAAGACCACAGCTCAATGCTACACCCTTCTGTCCAGCGAATTGTTACTAACCCTAGGCTCATTGGCAGCTGCCTCAGAACATCCCATTCTATTGGACATGCTTTTCTATGAAGATTATACAAGCAGATGCGTGGGCACCTTTGAATGGCTCTGTCAGCAATGACTGTATCCTAAAATACTCTCGATACTTTTCAACATTCGGATGCATGTGCTGGGTCTCCAAGACAACAGACGAAAGCACAGAGATTAGTTTCACAATGGTTTATTTAATATAAAAAAAAAGAAAAAGAAATGGTGAAAGATGGAACACTACCAAACAACACTAAAGAAATGGTGTGTTTGGGCACAGAAATTTTGCGCAACATTACTATTGTTACTCATGCATGGTATAAAAAAAAAAAAGGAAGGCACTTCTGTCTTCAGGTTCTGGCCAGGAAGTTGTTGATAAGCCAGAGTATCAATAAAGGCACTTTCAGTGCATCAGTATTACTGAAATCTTGTAAGTAATACCTTGTAAGTTGTTGCTAATAAAATGTTAAGAATGCACCATTATGCTTATGTTAACTGCCTTACTTCACTTTGGGCAAAAATGCCAGACGGATCTACATGCTTGGTTACTAAGATCACAATCGAAGTCTTCCAATGTTGGTTCTATATACAAGCATTTGACTATTCACAAACTTATGGCAAAAAAACCCCCAAAACCATCCATAATACTTTGAGCAACAGAGTTCGGTTGAGTTCATATAGTACCCCATTCTTATTCATAATACAGCTTCATCACAGGACAACAACAGTACGAGTATTCAATATTTAAGCCTAAAATATTTAAAGCTTACTTTCATTTGAAGCGATCGGTGGGTTTGGACTAAAAATGTACAAATAATGGCATGGGAAATGACCAAAAACAACACTTAAAAAAGTACACAACATATGAAAATGTATTATAGTGTTCAATAATAATAAATGAAATGTCCAAAGTGATGCAAAGTCTTTAACTACTACAGTTTACTAGAATCACATCCTATCCAGAAGTGAAATGGTTGAGTCACTGCATGATACAATACAGCATGGTTTTAAATATTTGATTATCTTAAATCTACTAACACCCCCCCCACAAACACCTTTGACAGGCTGAATGAGCTCCACCACCTTCATTTTAAATACAGATCAGTGTTATTATCAGTATTATTAATCTGACTGCTCAGCACAGCAATAAGAGGGATGCAAGAGGGTCCCAGCAGAGGGGGAGGGTGTGTCACATTAGGCTTATCTCTAGGACACACTGCCGCTTTTGGGGCTCCAGTGAGGGTCTGGAGAGAAAAACAGCCCCATCACATTTTTAGACATCTGCCTCACTGTGTCACATGCCCCAATCTATCACGAAATTGCTTAAGGACAAAGTGCTTTACTAATATTGAAATACGACCTTGTTACAGAAATGAATGTCCTGTACAATGGTGTCTTAATTCCAGGTAGAGACGGTTAATAGCAGCAGTTAACATGCATATTTCTATTTGTGTATTCGTGGCTAGACCACTAAGAGGAAGGCCTGTTGTGCAGTTTTTCCTTGTCGTTAATGTATACAGTATCAGGTTTGTATAGTGTTGTCTAATCAGGAATATAAGTAGTGTTTTTTTTTTTTAATTAATGTGTACAAGATTAAAACTGCACCAGAAAAGAACCCAGCACCTATTGCAATACCAAGTCACTGGAAAACAAATACCACAGCAGATTGTTTGGGCACAGAAATATGAACATCACAGAGAGATCAATATGAAATGTCATATCATTTGTCATTCATTTTACCGGGAACAGCTGAACAACATCAAGAGCCAAAAAAGCTAAATCTTCAAAATCTCACACTCTCACACAAGGAGGCTTAGCTGAAATCCCGGTTAGAGAGGAGCACAGGGCCTACAAGGGTCCAGAGATACAGCAGAAGACCCAGCCAGCTGGAGCAGATTTTCACCCACACTGCAGGCATGCTGCTCGCCATAGCCTGGGTGGTTGTGTCAGGCCTGGGAAAAGAGAAAAGAGAAAAAGTGGAATAAGGATGTGAGTATACTTGATGTTCTTTACAGTCAGGAGACTAATAGGCCATATGCTAATCCAGTAGATCCAGTAGAGTGTTGTAGTGCTTTGCTTGCTCTAGAAAAACCTCATAAGGAAGGGCTTAGTTAGTTAGTTCATTAGTTGCAGTAGGGGAAATATGAGCAAGGGGAAACTCTAAAATGTGCAGAACAGAGGCAATACAGGACCAGGACAACCTCCGCTTCTGGTTACACCATGAACAAAAAGCATCTATATACTCAATATATGCATTACACACACACAAAAAAGTGAAAAGCAACAACCCGATATTTTTTTCTTGACATACCACATCACTGTGCTGATGAAATTAATGAGGGGTGCAAGACTCTGACCCTGGAAGGCCAGCGGTCTGCCTAAACAAACACATCCACCAAACATGGCAATCACCAGCCCTTAGCACTAGAGTTGGGAACATGTTTGTCGAAATGTTTGTAGACACCTACTAATTCAGTGTCTCTTTTGTATGTCTCTTTGCCCCTTTGCCTTAACACTGGATGATGAAACATTGCTGAATGTATTCAGCAATCAAGTGCTGGACAGTTAGTTCTGGATTCTAAACGGCATTCCAACTCAGCCAAGGTCCTGGATGGAGCTTTATCATTCCAGAGAATCAGTTCCATGGCTCCATAGACTGATGCTTGGAGGCCTTTCAAGCAAGATTGTGTGTACACAACCCGCCAGCAATGGGAGCACCTTAAAAGAACTGAATTCATTAAGAATGAGTGTCTGAAAACTTTTGGACATATTTTGATGTCAGAGCAACAATGTGCTGACAGTTTTGTTTTAGGCCTAATTTTACCATTACTTATTGGTTGCAAAGTGGACATTTTATCACGATATACTATCTTGAAAGTAAATAAAAATAAAAACAAAGACACTCCTTGGACACCACATTTTGCTGGTTTGAAATGATTAGATTACATCATTTTAATAAAACAAAAGATCTACTTACTTGTACCAGTTGGTGAGAGTCATCATGATGTAGAGAGAGGCCAGGAAGAGATGGAAGTGAAAGAAAGAATAGCTATAGGTGACCCCATCCTCCTCATTATCCACCACCCTCCGCAGGCCATCCTCGCCCACTTGGCTCTCCACTTCTGAACCCTTTCCCTCCTCTGTTTGCATCAGTCTGTTCACTTGAGCATTACTGGATGAGCGAATACTGCACATAGAGAACAGCAGCTCAGCAAAGCAAATGTGGACAGCAGAATGTCCACTTATTCAACATAGAACACAGGGAAGTAGGTGTTAAACAAGCTCGGATCTGGCATTAATATTCACCAACCAAGGATCCTTTCCCTTAGCGCCACTTAAAATTCAGCAGGGAAGACAATAAACCTTTTAAAGTCATCTTTTTAAAGTACGTCCTTATATCACACTACAATACAACTAGTCTGAGACTATCAAGGCTGCACTGAACATACAGCTTTTACACACAAATATACAGAAGGAAGAGACTGCCCCCACCCACTGCTTCCCTATCAGGAAAGAACTGCATTCCACCTGCAGCTCAGGCAGTTATAGCCACAGGATATACCTTTGTTTTTCACAGGCTGTATTTTATCAGTGCATCATTCCATAGGCACTTATCTTATGATTCTTTTCACATCATGTTAAAGATATATACTACTCGATAAGACTAACACTGAAGTGTGTTTTATGGTATAAATTGTATAGATATATTTGTATAGATATCTGTTGTACCTTGCATAGAGAGTGCAAAAGAGGAAAATGATCAATCCCACAATGCCTTGGGCATCCCACCACTGCACCGTTCCCGGCGCACTAGTAGGGGTCGGCTGTGCGCTGCTAACGTTGGAAACCAGGCTGAGCAGGCTGGGGTTACAATCCCGATCTGTGGGGGAGGCATGCAAACACATCAGACACGCAGAGATTGAGGAGGATATTCTTTAAACCCAGAATACATTAGTACACTATATGCAATAATGCTGATACATTCTGAGACCATATTATCTACAGAATCTCTATAGATGCATAAACTAAAAACATGCACAAAAACAAATAGTGGGGTTCTACAGCAGACTGCAATGCTTTGTGCTAAGAACTCCTCTTTTCAGAGAACTTTAAATAGGGTGAATTCAGTCAAAGTGGGACACTTTTATTAAGTCTCATATCTGCTATATATTGATAAGTCTTTCAAATGTTACGTTTTTTATTGCTTTGTCTTGATATCGTAGAACCTTCATTTTACAGTTAAGATGGACAGTGCTTTAAGTTTATATGGAACTTGCAGACAACCTGCGACTAAAACCAACAAAACATTTCATCTCTGACTCAGCTTATGAAAAGTTGTTTTCATGCTCTGGCAAATGTATATTCTTCCATAAGCCTCTCTCCTTTCATACGGTCCTATCTCCAGTGTTCAAGCCTTTAAGTTTCATCTCTCCTTCCTTTATATTGTCTTTTTTTTCCTCTGTATTTTTTCTTTCCGTCCTCCGGGCCTTTTCCATGTAGTGGTTTAGGTGTCATTTTGCTGAATGATGTCTTTATGCAACGTGATTCCACACAAAACTTGTTACTGTAGAGCCTGCAGACCTAAAAAATAACGTTCGTGTCTTTTGTTTCAGCACCTGGCCACACCACAGAGACATCAATGAGATAACTAACACAAAAAGATATAAGCTGGCATCTATATGCATATTCCATACATACAGACATTCAGACATACATACAGTGGGAGAAATAATTTGCTGAATTTGAAAGTTTGCTGACTTACAAAAAAATGAACTCTAATTCATAAGTTTATGGAGACAGAATATCAACCAAAAATCAAGAAAAAAAACGTTACATAAAAGTTTTACATTGATTTGCATTTTCCTGGGAGAAATAAGTTTTTGATATCCAAGCAAAGCACAACTTTGTACTGGGTGGAGAAACCCTTGTTGGCGAGCACAGCGGTGACGTTTCTTGTAGTCGGTCACCAGGTTTGCACACATCTCAGGAGTGATTCATGCCCACTCCCCTCTACAGAAACTCTCTAAATCCTTTAGGTGTCTTGGTTGCTGCTTGGCAACTTGAAACTTCAGCTCCTCCACAGATTTTCTATAGGTCTGAGGTCTGGAAACTGACTAGGCCACTCCAGGACCTTAATGTGATTCTTCTTGAGCCACTCTTTTGCTACCTTGGCAGTATGTTTTCATACTCAGCATTTCTCTTCTTCCCTATGAATTGATGCCAAAGAGCTCGATTTTGGTCTCATCTGACCACAGCACTTTCTCCCAAACCTTCTCTGAATCATTTAGATGTTCACTGGCAAACTTCTGATTGGCCGTATGTGTGCCTTCTTGAGGTGGGGGAGCTTGCGGGCACTGCAAGATTCCAGTCCATTATGATGTAGTGAGTTACCAAGAGTAGTGACTGTGGTCTCAACTGAATTCAGATCATTAACAAGCTCCGCCCGTGTAGTTCTGGGATGATCCCTCACCTTTCTCATGATCGCCCTCACCCCATGAGGCAAGATACTGTGGGAAATTCATGGTCATTTTATATTTCAGTTGTCACCTTCTCACCAAGCGTCTTGTAACTCATTCCAGCCTTGTGCAGGTCTAGAATTTTGTCCCTGACGTCCTTTGACAGCTCTTTGGTCTTGCCCATGGTGGTGGAGAGGTTGGAATGGAAGAAACCGATTCTGTGGACAGGTGTGCTTTATAAGATCAGGAGTATCTGTAATTAATAGATTGTTTGTAATCTGTGTGCAACATCAGCCCACGGCCAGTCTGTGGAAGCTAGAATACATAATGACATGGAAATCAATTTTGAAATTTATGTAACATGTATTTTTTTTTCTTTTTCTTGATTTTTGGTTGATGTTCTGTCTCTCTCCTTAAAAACAAAAAAAGGTTTTTTTTGTAAGTCAGCAAACTTACAAATTCAGCAGAGGATCAAATAATTATTTCCCCCACTGAATGTACATACACACATATATCCATTTACGGCATTTATCAGACGCTTTTATCCAAAGCGACTTCCATTCCCTAACTACAGGGGGCAGTGTTCCTGGAGCAACTTGGGGTTAAGGGTCTTTCTCAGGGACCCAGTGATGGTGCTGAAGGTCAGATTTGAACCCATGACCTCTTGGTCCGGAGGCAAGTATCCTACCCACTGAGCCACCTCCACCCCCATCCAACTTTTTCATTTAATAAATGCTCAATTTTAAGAAATGTGTTCTGATTTGGTGTTCTGAGTTACTAACCACATGCTTGGTAGAAAACACTTATGTCAAATTATAAAATAAATGTAGAACGGAATCATCCTTATTGTCATCGTACTTGACAGTTGCATTCAATTAGTACTGGTCACTCCTAGAACAATACATGAAACTCATCCATCCCACTTTACCTAATGTACTGCTGAACTCACCCTCAACACCCAAAACCTAAAGGAAACTACTGAGGTGGATCTCAAACCTATACTACAACACACTTACCACTAAATACATGAACCTAAAGAAGTTAAGATAAAAAAAAGTTATAATTATAAAATAAACATACAAACTAAAACTGTAGCCAGTAAGCTCTAACTAACGATTGGTATTTTTTTGTGTGACTTACTGGGATTGTTGGTCATGGCAGACCATGTGACATACATGGTGTACAAAGTGATGAGAGATGACTGGAGCAAACCAGACTGAGGAGAGGCATCCTAGGACACAAACACACAAATACAATCATCAGTCATAACTTTTAGAACATCTGCCTGTGTAAACATTCTGCAAAATGCTGTGGTCAAAAAGGAAGGATATAAATAGTAAAGATTAATTAAATTACTGCTGAAGTCGTCCTGGTGTCAGCAAGAGCACTTAGTCCAGTTTGTGGCTACATTCATTTGTTCAGCAATTTGTGCTACAGTTCCTCTTCTGTGGGATTAGATCAGGAAGGCTAGCCTTCGCTCCCCCCCATGTATCAGTGAGCCTTGGACACTTCGCCCCTCACCGCTTCGCCAGGTGTGCTTCCTTTGGCCACTTTTGGCAGGTATTAACCACTGCATACCAGGACACCCCACAAAACCTCCAATTTTGGAGATGCTCTGACCTACTTACCTATACATCAGCAATTCATTCTTTGTCAAAACGTTCAGATTCTTACACTTGCCAATTTTTCCGGCTTCAAGAAATGACTGTTGATTTGCTGTCTAGTGTGAAGTGGCCTCTTACAGTCACATGTGAACGCACCAGAGCACACAGTGTGAACAACCCATTCATCAAGTGAAGCAGTGGGCAGCCACCAGGGGCGCAGTGCCTCTGGAGCAATGTGTGGGTACCTCAGTAGTGCCACCAGCAGTCCTGGAATTTGAACCTTCTGATAGCAGGGGAATATGACCTTCTGATAGCAGGGGCAACTCCCTAACTACTAGGCCACCAGCTGACAAAAAACATGGCACTTTTTCTCATACATGGGTTGCTTTTTAACATATTCACAGCTATTTACATTTCTACACACCGAGCTGAATTTTTCCTTTTTCTGTTTCTCATTCATTTGTGAGGTATCAAGACTATAAAAACTTTTTGGACGCTATTGGGAGAAGATTTGATGTCCAAAAGTGCTTAATGTGCCATTAATGCTTAAGGTGCTGTGTCTATGCTGTCAGCATGGAACTCATGTTAAACATCAGCAATGGAATGGTGCAGAAGTAAATACCCACTGTAAGGATATAATGTCTGCCCATAAATTCAAAGCACAAACCACAGATCAATGAACCGCACCTCAAAGAATAAACAATACAAAAAACACTGCTTAAACAAGAGCTGAAACAAACAAAAAACCCACGCTTAACAGTGGAGGGGAACTGGTTTGCTCATGGATACAATAGAACAGAAGCAATAGCAACAACAGAATAGAATCTAACTCAAATAAGATTACGTTTATTTCCAGTCTCAGTTAAGGCCACTCCCTGGGAACCACATGATTTCTGTGAGTACAAGGTTTAACCTTTGTTTGGTAATAATCAGAAATTTTACTTATACATAACACTTATATCATTGACACATAACAAATCAGTCCTATTAGTTTTACTTTAGCTGTATTGGTTTATCTTATTTGAAAATACATAAAAAACAGCTTACAGTCTCACTTTCAGCTGGCAGATGCCAGAGTGTCCAGTCTTACTATACTCAAGGGCCGGTGTGGTTGTAGGTTTCCAGCATTTAAACAGACAAGCAGAACAAAAGTCAGGAAAAGCAGCTCACCTGTACTTTCGGCAGAATGGACACCACAGAAATGATGACACAGAAGATAAGGTTGAGGCTGATGAAGACTTTGTGTTCAGTACATTCATCGGGTTTTGTGTAGTACACGTAGAACAGCACCACAGCAGCAAAGGCCAGTGCATAGTGCAGGATGGTAAAGAACAGGAGACCTATGCACACAAACCAGTAGTTTTAAGTTTCCTCTCAGGTGTGACACACCCCGGCAAAGTACCCAAGTGTCATTTTACCAGTTTATAACAGTCTTACCGAAGAACCAGCATTTGCTGTTGCCCTCCTCAGCGTTTCTCACCCACACCTCATTCCAAGAATGGGCAAAGTCAATCAGTAGGATCAGCTGAATTAAGATGAACATGAAGGAGCCCACAATGCCAAAGTAGAACCACACTGTAAATGCAAAAGGATAAAAGTAATATTTTAACAGACAGAAGTACCCTTATAATAAAAAGTAATTAGCTCTCAAACCCACAGTGTCTGTGTTTTTCTTGCTCTATTATACCAGTGTCACATGACTGTCCTGCAATATAGAAATTTGACTATAAAGCACTTTATGAATATTTTTTGGATAAACTCTTGACACTGTCACACTATCATATTCAGTTTCACCTTATCCACGTGTAGAATTTAAGTATGTACTTTTTTCCATCGCCCACATGATGAATAATTTTGGTGAGTGAAATGGTGAAAAGTTCTTGTTGCTAATACAATCAGCAACAACAGTAATATCCTCCTATTTTCAGCAACCTCAAAGAGCTCATTAAAAAATAATGGCTTCCTTCTCAACTGGAAACAGGAGCATTTGATGATCCAGAATTTAATTCATTTTTTTCCATTTTGGTCCCCAGAATTCTATTACTTTGACAGTGAATATATTCTCAGCTTGTCTTTATTGTCTGCTGTTTTCCTTCCCTTTGTAAACATATATGTATGGAAATTTTCTCCCTTCATTAAAAACCTTTGTCAAGCATTTACACATGAGAATCAAATAACTGCATGATAGCCCACTTCTACACACTGCCCACCACACACCACCAGATGATGTCTGGCTCACTGACAATCTCAAGTAATGAATTTTAAAAATGCCCATAAATAATACAGTGAGACAGTTTCTGCTTCTTTTCATCTAAACTGGAATGTGGCTGATATGGGGGGGGGGGTTGTTTTCTCTACAGACAGGAGGCCATATACTTTACACTATATGTACCATTATGAAATGTTCCATCAGGAATGAAGAAGGCTCCAACAGTGATTCCAACTAGGATCAGAAATTTAAAGAACCAGAACCTGTGGACATAAAAAGCACAGTGAAAGCAACTCATTGGACTGGACTAAATATACAGGTTTCTAAATCAGAACCATGGTTCTGTACAAAAGACGAGAAGCAGATAAATTTCACACCCATAGCAGTAATCCTGTGACGTACCCATTCTGAATGGCAGCACGAGGGTCTTTGCTGGTCCGCACCCGAATCATGATGACAGTGAAGAGGAAGAAGAAACAAGCCATTGCAAAGCACATTCGGTACACTGATTTGTAGCCCACAATCACATCACACTGAAACTGGTTCTCCACACCCAGTATGGTGGCTCCCCCTTGACAGAATCCAGGAATCTGAGGAAATATTGCAAAAAAAGTCTACAAGTGCACTAATAATAGTTACAGTAACACACCCAGAAGCACAGATGGAGTGAGATTGTACCCACATTGCGAAGATGAGCCTCCATGCCAGGCAGGATCATAATAATAGACACGAGTGTTCCCAGCAACAGGAAGAAGGAGAAGACCAGCCGTGTGACTGTAGAGTTGTTGGATGACGGACAGCAACCACACAGAAGACATGGAGCTGAGCCACATAAACATGAGGCCTAGAGATGGGGGGGCAGGCAAATGGAGGAAGAGAATGAGAGAAAGAGTCTGGGTCAGTGTCTCATGCATACACGAAGCCAAGGCCTACAGGTAATCTCACGAGAGTCCTCTGACCCCACTCACTGAAAAATACACACACACACACACACACACACACAAGCTTCCTCTAAAAGTTACTGGATTAATCATCAACTTAATTTAATGTGATCAACCAGGAAAAACAAGTTAACCTATATTTGCTTCCTGCTGCTGATCCAGTAACTGGCTGGATCAGTTTTTTGTTTTTATTTTTGTTTTGTTTATTGACAACAATTGCCTAAATAGGAAAATATTTTCCATGAAGAGATAATGACAACAAGCTACCAGTTTTAAAAAGAGCCGAATGAGACATACTTTAATTACACTAAAGTCCATGAGTTGGATGACTCATTTGCAGTACCAGCATGAGTTACTAAAGCCACACCTACAGGTCTAAAGTAAAAAAATAAATCATTTTCAGCAGTGGCTTTAAACATGGATAACACAGCCTGACTTTCTTGTCTCTTGTGTTGTACCTTGTTAGTGCTGGGCAACAAAATCCATCATAATCATATTAATGACAATTACGACAATATCACGTAAGCAGGTGTAGGTTCTACAAGTTTCTCTAACAGCAAGAATAGACAGATGTTGTGTGACTGAAGTCTATTAACTTCTAGTGATGAGCAATCTTAATGCTTCAGCATACTGAGACATTTTGGACAACATCGTGCTTCCAACTTTGTGGACCCAGTTTGGGGAAGGCTATTTACTATTAAACCGTGACCGTGCCCCAGTGCATAGCAGCAAAGAGAGACCAACTCCATATTAAAGTATATCTATTTGAATGAAGTGTCATAAAGGTTCCTGTTGGTGGAATGGTCAAGCGTCCCAAAACATTTGTTGCTACTGCTGGTAATGTAAACACTGTTAATACAAATGAACGTGTACTTCAGTGTACATGTCACAATAATAATGTACTCTAGTCGTTTGGCTGTAAGAAAGGAATCACCTAAACGTTCTAAATGTACGATACAGAGAAAAAAGTTAAGTCAAAGTTACACTGTTATATTACATAATTTTAGTCTTTCCAGGGCCTTTCAACTCTATATTGACATTAGTCTACCGACCCAGGTCAGATCAGACATTAGAGATCAGTCATTAGATCTTATTTTCCCGGATGTGGCTAAGAGTTAGCGACCCTGTTAGCTGCTGCCGGAAAATAAAGAGAGAAATAAAACACTTACACAACTTGCAAGTGAACATAAAGCCATACAAGCCCCCATTTTCGATCAGAAGTTCAGGAGCCGATCTATGGTCGAGACTCTCGTCAGCTGTCAAACACCAGTCTGTCTTCGGGAAGAGGAGCTGGGATAGACTGTCGGGAAACACACAAAATAAAAGTCCCGGAGGTCCCGAACGACTGATCCATGTATTATATGTAATATTTTGCAGCCCCACTTTTAAATGCCTTTTTAATCAGCGAAGTAGTAACGTAAAGAGGTTAACATTTAATTTTAATAATTACAATAAATACACTTCTGTTTTTACTTATTTTACTAACAACATGTACTTATTATTATTATTATTATTATTATTATTATTATTATTATTATTATTAATAATAATAATAATAATAATAATAATAGTCACCACAACAATAATAATTATTATTATTATTAGTAGTAGTACTACTACTGCTACTACTACCACCAGCACCACCACCACCAATTATTATTATTATTATTATTAGTAGTAGTAGTAGTAGTAGTAGTAGTAATCTTTTTGCCTATTATTTAGAGAGTGTGATAGAAGGACAAAAGTATTTTAACATGCCTGCTTTTCAGGGTTTAAGCTAGGCGCTTACTTCCAAAGACATTTTGGACAACGCCATGCCTTCAATTTTGCAGACACAGTGTGGAAGAATTTGACTGGCCCACAAAGAACTCTGACCTAAACTCCATCCAAAATCTTTGGGATGAACTGGAACAGAGATTGCGAGCCAGGACAGATTGTAGAGCATTTACAAATAGGCACTGATGTTTGACAAGAAGTTCATCCCAAAGGTTTTGGATGGGGTTGAAGTCAGGGCTCTGTGCGGGCCAGGCAAGTTCTTCCACACTAAAATCGTTTTCAAACCGTGCCTTTATGGACTTTATTTTGTGCACTGGGACACAGTCATGCTGGAAAAGGGACTTCCCCAAACTGTGTCTACAAAGTTGTCTTGGCTTGCTGAAGCATTATGATTGCCTTTATGAGCCACAAGGAATATCACTTGGAACACCATATAGAATCACCCCAGTAACAGCACAGAGCAGCAATTCAGAATACCATAATAACCATAATACCAGCACCCTAGCAACATCCTTGCAAACACACACAGCAAACCACCTAAAACATCATAGTGGTCACCAAGTAACACCATTGCAACAGCCTGTGAATTATATAAGCTGCACAATCATTCTGTTTAATTATCAATAATAACATTAATTATTAATTAAAAAAAAAGATATAAAAATATCTTCTGACTGATGTTTTATAAAAGTATGAGAGATCATACATTAAAGGGGTCATCTCAGGTAAGTATAATTTAGGCACAACACTAATCACTTGTTTACTGAAAATGTGTGTATTTTATCATATTCTAATATGAATGTTAATAAGCACTAAGCCTTTTTGGGTCTACAGTGATTTCACCATCAATGATTATGTCCAAGAACCCATGAAATAATCTTTACAACGTACAATCTTTCATGGGTTATTGCTTTGCTCTAGACCAGGGATCCCTAACCACTGGGCCCGAGGACCAGTACCGTGCCATGGATCATTTGGTACCAGGCTGTGCAGAAAGAACAACTTTTAAAAATTATTTTTAAATTAATATTATTCTTACATTTCATTTATCAAATCAAAAGATAAAACATAAAAGAAAACATGTACTTGCATGAACATAATATATGTAAAAATCATATTATGTACATATATTTTGCACTTAATTGTGTTTTGTTAGGCATCCCCAGTTACACACACACACACACACACACACACACACACACACACACACACACACACACACACACACACAAAGACCTTACAAAATGTCTAAAAACAAAAATGACTCCTCTATATGGGCAAACAAAGCAAAGACTATTTCAGACAAGATGGATTCCTAACCCTAACCTCACTCTCAGAGCAAAGTATTATTCCAACAGCTGGTTAATCTGTTATGCTTTTATGCTTTTGCAACTCACCATGACTTCAGTAACTGTGACCTGAATAAGGCTTTGGTCCTGTTGGAACAGGACATGATTCCATGACAAAGCAGCTCTGACATGACTTTGAGCTACATGGTTCCCCCTATAGGATACAAAATGGTATCGTCCTGCTTGCCCCCATCTCTCGCTCTCTCTCTCTCCCCTGCTTGTACCCTACACACTCCATCTCTCTCTCAGTCATCAGCTGGGAGTGAGGGGCGACATGCTATCACACATTAAGGCTGCTGTCAGATGGTCCAGCAGCGCCGTGTCCGTCATGTCAATGTTGATGCTGTAGCCGCCCTGCAGTGTGTGAATCTCACTCTGTCCGGTAAGTGCTCGTACTGTCTCTTCATTACGCACTGTCTGATTTTCCTCCGCCTCTGAAGAGACGCTGTCTAAATCCGTTTTTTACTTACATATTTGCATTACCAGCTTAAAACGCGCAGAAATACCCAAAACTCCTTCTGACCAGCTGTCTTGGGTTTTTCCAGAACGACCCGAAACACAGACATGATGTGGCTTTAGGCAAATCAGAGTGGCCCGCTGAACCTAGAAACTAGAGTCATTGTTGTTAGTCAGAAAACAGACACTGTAAACTGATACATGAGGGCAACAGAGATACAGACAAACAGCAACCTGGCCTTCTAACACTTACCCTCACTGTAATATACATACACACATCCTATTGTGTAATACATCTTATTTGCATATACATTACACATAACTCAGAA
>JBBPDB010000007.1:14441889-14459274 GCA_037974465.1 Brachypetersius altus | reverse complement strand
GCCATGTGATTGGTTGATTAGATAATTGCATTAATGAGAAATTGAACAGGTGTTCCTAATAATCCTTTAGGTGAGTGAAAAAGAAATGTACACAGTTACAGCTCCTTTTATTCAGGTGGTTAGTGGTGTATGTTTCTGTGCTGGTCATGACGTGTTTCTCTCGACTTATCCTGACTAGCTCAGTCGGTAGAATATGAGCCTCTTAATCTCAGGGTTGTAGGTTCAAGCCCTGCGTTGGGCGTCCGTCTTTTGGGGGAGCTGGTGGTTAAGGAGTCATGACTGCAATCAGAAGTTTGAGGGTTCAAATCCCAGGACTCCTAGTAGCACCACTGTGATACCCTTAAGCAAGGTACCACCCCACACACTGCTCCCCGGGTGCTGGATTCCTGGCTGCCCGCTGCTTCACTTGGTAAATAGTTGAAATGCAGAGAAAAATTTCAAGATGTTCACTTTACTTCTCAAAGTGCATACCTTTCATGATGTGTATCGCCATCTTTCAAATGTTATTCTACTTACATCACACCAGTTGATACTAGAAAAAAATATTTTGTATCCCAGGCTCAGAGGAGCCCCATACACCCCCTGCATCTACACTTATCTCAGAGGGGAAGGAAGGCTTGTAGCCTTGAGCTCGGAGATGAGGGCCACAGTGCCCTTCCCCCTGGTGCAATAAAGCTCCACATCCAGTGTTTTTAGACTGCTGTGTCGTAGAAACCAGTGAAGGGGCTGACAGGACATGAAGCGAAAGAAAGAGACAAAGCAATTGCAAAATATGTAATGCCCAAAGACATGAACTAAAGCACAGGTGAAGCTCTGAAGGATCTTTTTCTCTATACAAACAGATAAAACATTTACGTGGTGAACTGTGGATTTGTTGTTTTTACGGCAGTGTATTGTTCCAAATGCTCATTTCTGAATCAGGATCTTCTTTCGTAGTATATAAAAATCTACAGAAAAATAGAAAATATTGCAAATATTGCAAATGTACTGTTTATTTTTACATTGTTGTTTGTTGTGTTTACATGTTACAAAAACAAACAAACGCATTCTCAAACAGTTCCGATTTTTAAAACAAGAAACTTATTGGCTGATAAGTATATATTCAATTTTTAAAATGTTCAATTTTATTTTATCCATTTATTATTAAATGTTCAAGTATTTTATCCATATACTTCTATATATTTATGTTAAGTTGGGAGAACTTGAGCCTAAGAATTTCATTACGGTAATGATGTTACATTATTATCTGTACATGACAATAAAAAAAGACCCGTTCCTTAGGTACTGAGAGCTGATACTCTGTAATTGTCAGTCCTTTCAAAATGTAATTTTCAAAATGTAATAACCAGCTTAGCCCTGACAGTTTATTGCTTTCCATCTCTCTTGACTATATTTCTCTCTGTCGCTCTCAGGGATGACGGAATTGGAGCCAGTGTTGGATTTTGCCTCATCGGGCCGTTCCGGTCGCCGTAATGCCCTGCCGGATATCCTGGGCTCTCCTGCTGGAGTCCCACCTGACCTGTCACTCAAACTAGCTGAACTATCTCTCACAGGTAACGTCCATCTCTTCAGAATTAAGGTTTCAAAAGGGATTTATGGTATATCACAGAAAAACCACTTTTCACAGAAAAAACACTAGAATCCAATAGTCATCTAAATCTTTTCTGTAAATACATCCTCAAAACGTATCCATTAATCACTCACAGCTCCTTCAGTTTTTCCGTAAGGTGGTTAAAACTTGTCAGTGTGGTTTAGAACACAGTATGACTTACTGTAAGCTATAAATAATGAACTGCTTTCTATGTATTTCTTTCCTGCTTGCAGGTGTATTTTTGTTTTTGTTCTTTGTGTTGCATCAGAGTCCTGGTGGAACATTGTTTCATCTCACTGTGTACTGTGGATATGGCAGAAATGACAATAACCCTACATGACGTGTAGGAAAAAGCTGCAGGCAGCCTTTTAAGACAACAGGTTCTGGACTCACAAACTACCTCAAGAGTAGGAGTGCTAATCAGGATACAGCTATTTAAATACAGAAGAATCTGATCTAAGATCAGTCCTGTCCAGCTCTGGTGTTGTCTAATATGGCTTTTGTAGGTCACAGTAAGTCATACATGATCCTAAACCACATCCTCAAGTCTGTGAGAGCCATTGGTCCAGAAGAACCATTGAAAAATGTAACAACAATGAAACCATCTGTCTATTTCTCTCTTTCTCTCTGTCTTTCTGTCTGTCTGTCTCTCTCTTTCTCTCTCAGATGGGCCGGGGGCTCAGTCCCCAGGTTCAGAGGAGCCCCCTACGCCCACAGAGAGCCCAGAGGGGAAAGAGGGCTCGTAGCCTCGTGCTCAAAGATGGGGGTCACAAAGCCGCCCTTGCTGGAATACAACCCCACATCCACTGGTCCAGATAGTCTCTAGACTATTGTGGGATAGGAAACAGTGGAGGGTTGAAAGGACATGAAGTGAAAAAAAGTCTAAGAGGGGACAGTGCAATGGAATATGTAATGCCCAAAGACATGAGCTGAAGCAGTTATGAAAGAAGGCAAGCTCTGAGCATCTCTCTCTCTCTCTCTCTCTCTCTCTCTCTCACTGTCTATCTATCTCTCTCTCTCTCTCTCTCTCTCTCTCTCTCTCTCTCTCTCTCTTTAACAAATAAACAAGCCAAAACATGGGAGGATACCACTAAAGAGTGCTTTAATGAATTTTACCTGTTGGTTTGACTACATGCTGTTCTTTTTATGAGCTTTGTATTTTACATCTGTAGTGAAGTGTGGATTTGTATTCTAGTGTGATCTTATTGTAGTGTTTACAAAAATCACTTTGGGACAAAAAAAAGAAGCAAAAAATGTCAAGAAACTGACTGAAAGTAATCTTTTCAAGGTCAGGCTAAGGTTTGGTAAAGACGCCTTTGTTATGTATGTATTTATGAGAGAGTGTTTGTGTGTGTGAACATTAACGTTTGCACCCACACACTAAAGCATTATGTAGCATTATCTTGGGTCCAGAACTCTAAAGCCATGAATTCCACAGACTTTGGATCAAAAAAGACATTAAATCATAGGTAGGTGAGGAAAAAATGATTCCAGCACTACCTTCATTTCGTTCTATGCAGAACGTCCAGGCATTGATTAAGATCAGGTAACATAGAGCACTTTGATGGCTGAGGGCCCTTGCTGGTAAGGTTGCTGGACTGATGGAGTGGCCAGTAAATCACTGACCTTTTTAATCGTTTTGATAAACACCATTATTTATTCTTGTCATCAAGTCTGTAGGTTTTCAGCTCTTTAATGACACTTGCTATTGACGTGAAAGTACAGTGAGTCCGTTTTAACCACGACTTAATGAGAAAAGGATTAAAAGAAAAAAAGACTTTCGATTCTTAATAATCTTTCTCAAGAGTTGTGTACAGTCATCCAACTTCTCACATAACTTTAAGGGTTTTTGTCCAGATTTTGGAGATGGCCCTATTTCGTCTCAGATGTAAGTGTGAATGCTTGAGCAGTTTGATCCAGAGAACACATGAAACCAATCATGTGCTGTTGCTTTATTTGGGGGATCGTACTTTTTTAAAAGCCATAGTCTCTTTGTGGTATGGTAATGCCATATTCAAACCATGCAAGTTCAGAGGGTTTCTATTACTGTGAATTGAAATTTCTTTTGAATATGATGTGAGGTGTTCCATGTATAAATCCAGAGGTCGCACTGGTGAGACTGGTCATGTCGGTCAGGATGTATAATGAGTATTGTCCTTCAGCGATTTACTTACGAATTACTTTTAGCAATATTATTGTATTTTGCTATGTTTTATAGTAATCTTGTGTTACATAGTGTCATAAATGTTTATAAAACAGTGAGCAAAATAATAAACAATAACAAACACTTGGTAGTCGAATGTATTATTACACATGATTTAAATTGTGTTTAAATAGTGTTATGCAGACCACCTGAGTTTCTGTTGTTACCATTGTATATGTTTGGTATATATTCTAAATTCTAATTTAAGCCAATTATGCACATTTTACATTGACAACTTTGCAACAAGTCAAATTTGTCAAATCAGCCCTCTTCTGAAGCAGGCCGGATCAACTGTCTGTGAAAATTGTCAGGAGGTCACACCTCAGCTGTGAAGCTTTAGGTCACCTATAAGCTCACAGAACAGGACTACCATGTGCTGAAGTGTTAAACTCTTGTCCTCAGCTCCAAACTGTCACTGGAAGCAACAGGAACTGAGGTCCAATAGTCATGGACAAGCCAAGGATCACCATGTGCAGTGCTAAGCATGGAAGGGGTAACAAGTTGCTCTTTCTGCTGCGCTGCGTATTGATCAGAAAATGCCAGTTGTAGGAACGTGATGGATTAACAATAGGGTTAAAACACAGAGATGAATGGCTCTTGGTTCATAGTCCATGGCTTGATTACTTCAAAAGGAACTGGTGTAGGTCTGTCATGTTATGGTTATACATAACAGTGTTTGGAACAGTCTGGCAAACATTTTTACCCACAGGGTTTTTATGGTATCATGAAAACTGGAATGACATTTCACAGAATACCGCTCCTTTTTTTTACACAGTTAGTCCTAAAGACAAAACTGCTGCAAAACTTAAAGTTGTTGCATTTTTGCTGACATAAGTGAAAAGAAGTCGCAGAGTAGCAAGTAAAAGTCCTGGCCCTAACCAAATTGGCATGCATTCTTTAGCTAAGCAACAATGAACACAAACAGATAGTAGTAATATATTCCATTAAAGGAAGTACACTATATTGACAAAAGATTTGGGATCATTACACCAACAGGGACTTTAATGACATTGCAATACTTTGGTCCCCCTTTGCAGGTATAACAGCTTCCACTCTTTCGTGAGAAATTGGAGTTTCTGTGGGAATTTGTGTTGATTCATTCTGTAGAGGTCTCCTCTCCAGTTAATTCCAAAGGGACTGGATGGGGTTGAGGTCCCTGTGTGCGGGCCAGTCAAGTTCTTCCACATCAAAATCATCCAGCCATGTCTGAATGGACCTTGCTTTGTGCACTGGGGCAGAAAAGGTTTTTCCCCAAACTGTTTCCACAAAGTGGGAAGCATGGAATTGTCTAGCATGCCTTTGTATCCTGAAGTAAGATTGTGCTTTGCTGGAAGGAGCCGAGTCCAAATCCTGAAAAACATGTGTCCCAGTACTTTTTGTAAGTAGTACATGGTAAGTTAAGTTCCAATATGCTTACATTCCTATATATCCAGGAGTGGCATTAGTTTAACTAAAACAAACCCAGCTTTTTGTGAGAGTTTTGAACACAGTGTATTCCTAAATAAGCTTCAACCCCTTTCCCCAAAAGTTCAAATTATGGAAATACGGCGTCGTGACATAATAATGACACTAACTAGCTGGACTAAATGTAACCAAAATCAATAGAAGCCATGCAACTTTTCTCTTAGGCTACTGTTAAATTACATTGGAAATGAGACTGGCTTCTGTAGTTTTGTAGTTTTGCTGAGATTCTATTAATATTGTAGGACTTCTTTTATAAAATATATAATTCAAACAAAACTTGTGATACACTTTTTACAGACTGTGAAGAGTATTTTGGCACACATACTTGTCTTTCTGTCCTTTATTAAGTGATTTAGCTTAAAACACTTTGGCTCAAAGTCACACAACACCAATTCTGTTCCTGTAATTTGGAGTGGATTTTAAGCCCCACACTAAACGCTATTTTTATGTACTAGGTGAGAGAAACTTCTATTCTGTCTCATTTTCATGAAGGGGGTGTCCCTGATATAAATCAGAGGCTAAATACTGTAAGTCATCAGAATATTCTTCTAGAACCTTCGTGGCTTCTAGAACCGTGTTGCCCTCTAGTGGATGCTTCTGAGAACTGTCTGCCTCAGAGGTGCCCAGCACAGTTCTGTATTTGGTGTTTTCGGGGCAGCTGGTGGACTAGTGTGTACGGCTTTGTCAGAAGGCTGTGGGTCTAAATTCCAGGACTGCTAGTGGCACCACTGAGGTACCCTTGACTTTAAGAGGCTACTTTACTTCATAATACTGAATGAAATGTTTATGAATCCATAAACAAGTGTTGAATACAGTATGTACAATAAGTTCAATAAGTACAATAAGTTCATAGATGAACTAGATTATAACTCAGTAATTCCAGTTTACAGGTCATGCCACAAAATCGGTACATTTTTCAACTTTGAAAGATTTAAATAGAAAATAATTTTTTTCCTCAACTTTTTAAATATCGCTGGAAAGAAGACATCCTAAAGTGACAACACACTTTATGGTGCCATCTCAGGCTATTTATTTTATTTCTTGTATGATATTTTATGATATGTCATCATAGAAAATAACAGGACTGACAGTAACAGGGTTGACGATTTCAAGTTATTTTGCCCCAAGTTAGCTACTGTTCAAGGTCACAAATGCAGATGCCACACAGTTTGAAATGATATTACTTTTAGATATGGTAAATATCAAGATAAGAAAAAATATTATTGTAATTAATATGTTAAAAATTGGTAATGATGCGGTATGATGTCCAATCTCATAAAACAATAAAATTCTACATTATAGATCAGTGGACACTGATAAAATTATTTAAATTTCATAGAGATGACATGTGTTCATGCTAAAAAGATTGCTTCACAATGAGATTACTTTTAGAACAATACACAAATGTGAAAATGTTATCATATATCCAACAATTTACTACTAAAAGACTATCCCTGCCTTATCAACATAAATGCAAATTTATCTTAAACGATCTTAAGGGAGTCCAGAGAGTGTCACAGTTAACATCCAACCACTTTCTACCTCGCCTTCACTGTCAAGTTAAGGGTAAAGTGCATACCATACCGTTTTCATTACACTCGATCTGTGAGGCAGTGTTAGGATCAGAATTTGATTTGGTTCAAACTGTGATGGTGTTCCCAGTATGCTGTGGTTAGTATCTACCAAAAGTGGTCCAAGGATGGATAGCCAGTGAACCAGCAATAGGATAAGGATCATGAACACACAAGTCTTATTGAAGTACAAGAGGAGAAAAGGCTAACCTGTCAGATTCCACAGAGGAGCTACAAATTGCTGACAATGTTAATGCTGGCTATGATAGAAAAGTATCAGAACACACAGATAATACAAAGGGGACATGTGCGTGGAGCAAAGAAGGTGACCTGGTCTGATGAATCACATTTTCCTTTACATCTTGTGAATGGCAGGTTACGTGTGTTTGTATAGCAGCTATTATATGTGCTTTTTATAAAGGTAAATAAAGATAAAAAAAATAAATAAAATAATAATAATAATAATAATAATATGTATATATACACACACACGCACGTGTTCAGCCATGTGGTGCTGTAAAGCCGATCTTAATATACAGTGTTTTTGTTACTGCTTAGTTTTACCATCAGGTGGAGCTAGTGGCTCCAGCAATATGTTCATCAATCATACGATCCTAAATCAGACAAAGATGACAAAATGAGTCCGTCCTAAAGCAGTTTTATTAGCTAGAAAGATTTATCCATGTTGATCGGTACAAATGTTGCCAGCTTTACTTTAGCTTGTAAATAATTCACGGACACAATGAGATCAGTGGTCAGTAAAAACAATTTACTGGAATAGAGTTATGACTGATACTAAATAAATCAAACCCACACTCAAGTGCTCTTTCTCCTTTAGTCTGGAATTTAGGCCATCAGACAAGACACATTTCTAAATCTGAAATATTAACACTCTATGGGGAAAGCCGGGAATGTGAGGCGTTTTGGCAGAGATGAGTTCAAAAAGCGCACGCAAGTTGAAAACAGAACTTTAATAGAGAGTATAGAGAAGATCTGAGAATTTCAGTCAAGCACAGTGAATAAATAGATCAGAGGGACAGTTGCACTCGAGCAGAATGCAATGTGGTAGCATGTTAGTTACTGTTGTTTTACAAAACAACCTAAACATTGTTATTTTATGGCTCATATCAGATGAAGTGTTCGTTGAGGGAAGGGATCATCACTGATGTTTGGTCTCATGCTGAACACTTCTTCTAATTATGGTGGATTGATTTGATAATAATAATAATAATAATAATAATAATAATAATAATAATAATAATAATAATAATAATAATAATAATAATAACATGATTCAAACAGCAGACTTTTCTAAACATTTTTTCATGCTCATTTCAGATCTGATTTCAGTTTTTTCAGTCACATCAACTTTTTTGAAACAGGCACCAATCAAGTAACTGTTTCTATATTTTCAGTGTGAAGTCAAACAGGCGCACACTGTGGCATAGATATAATGATCAGTGTCAGTCAGCCACTGTTTCTTCAAAAACACTCAGCATATGATTATTGTATGCTAAATATACCAACTATCATGCAATATAGAACTAGCTTCATCACAAAAACTGTACATCCTAAGAAACTAAACACAGATTTGCAATCAGCATGAAAAACACCTTATCTCTGATGAGTCTGTTGACCTGTGTAATGTTTCCATACTCTCCTATGTAAAACATTTATGCATTCAGTTTTTTTTATATTTTTGCCACAGTTTCTATGAAAGTGTTTAGACACTATTTTACATTCACTGGAGAATGTGTTTGTTTTTTATTATGAGGATGAAGTTGAGATGTTTACTTGGTAAGATTAGAGGCGGTTTAATCTTGATAAAACCCTTCTTTAACATCTGCTCTTTCAGCTTATTCTGGCCCTTTTGCTCGTACATTTCGCAGCAACAGTTACATCAAGCTGGCTGAACCACACCTTCATTCTCAGTTATCTTGGAAAATATTCAATGTAGCATATTAATAATTCATAGGGATAGAATACAATGACTCTGTCAAACATAGGTTTCCTGAAGTCACATTGTTTCTCTATGCTATCTGAATCTGCATCTGCCGTAAAGCTTCCAGCACTGCCAGCACTTCCCTCCTGCTTTACAGCCAGGAACCACCCCTGCAGCATCATAATGAAAGTTGACCTCCTACAGCACCTTGGCTGCTGAACATCTGCCCTGAAGCTAGACACTACCAAAACATCATAACAATACACAAACTGTTCCAAGAAGATAAAAGTTAACCCATGTTTGTATCACATGTAGATTGTTTCCCACTAGGTACTAATTTTTATACCTTGAGAAGCTTAATAAATACTTGGTTATTAAGCATTGCTGGTTCGGATTTGTAGTGTGAGCACAGTGTAGTAGATCTGGCTGCTCTGTTTCAATCAATCAGTCACTAATCCTCTGTTATGAGCATGACATCCACACACAGATTCTGACCCAGTTCAATCCTGCCATAAACATGGATCCAAGATAAGCGCAGCAGACACTGACCAGACAGCTAAAGCCTTTGGCATACCAACATGACTTCCCATCAAACATCATACTTCAGCACAGATGGTTTATATTTGACCACAAGAGGCACTAAGTATTGACCACCGGAATCAAATAACCCTTTTATTATATTGGTATGTTTATTTCGAAGGAATTCTAAAAAATGCTTTAGGAAAGGATACTGATGACAAACGCTATGACCGCCCCTCTTATTTTGGTATTTGTTTAAAACCAAAAATAAAGAGGTGTCACGGTCTGGTCAGTGGCCGTTTAGGGCCACTGCTTTTATGTTGCCTTTTCAGTTTTGGGATGCTTTTATTTTTATATGTGTTCTGGGTTCTGCTTTGTCACGTGTTGTGTTTCACCTGTTCTGTATTCGTTCCTGATTATCCTTTGCATTTAAGTCTTGTTTTCTGTTACACTCACTATGAGTCCATCGTCTGAGTTACACCTGATTTACAAGCGTTCTGTTCATGTTCTTGGTGGCCATCGTGCCCTTTTCTGTTCCTGTTTAAATAAAGTTCACATTAGCATGGATCCGTGCCTGTCTTCTCGTTCCTGCGCGCTTCCAGGTAGCTCTGGGCTCTGGGCTTCGCGGCCCGACCCGTGACATTTAGGCTAGAAATAAGATTGCAAATCTCTGTTAGATCAGGAGTTTTTGCACGGCATCAACACTGGTCAAACTTGCCTGCCACTCTCAGGCCTCTCTGGAACATGTCGTACGCTGTTTTTGTGTCTTCATAGTAGAAGTCCAGCAGATGATCATCCTTCAGCAGAGCCGAGCGCCTACAGCTGGGGTCTCCCTGAGAACACACACCAGACGTCTGAAGAGTGAAAAGTCTCTAAAAGCTCTTTCTTAAACAGTATTCTAGAAACGGGTTAGGTATTACGGAGAAATCCTTAAGAAGATGTGCATACAGCTGAGTCTGAGGTGACAGTCACGCGCCGTTCTGGCTCTCAGTGTCTTTGTTTTGTGCTAAATGTGCTTTCTCTTTGTTTTGTTCCTGGTCATGGCCCTGTTCCACATGCTTTCTGTTGGTTTCCTAAATTAACGGTCCCTTAATGAAGGGTTTTGTTGTATTTTCAGGGGTAAATGAAGGCAGGGTTAAGCACATTTTAAGTACATTGTGTTTCATCGTGGATGCATTCAAAGATTTTGTTTTTGTTTGCTCTAAATCTGCCCCAGACTAGTTTTAATAGTAGTGGATCAGCAAGTGGAACTGGAATGTACTAGATTATGCTGTAAGGTAAAGCACCATGCCGGCTTTGTTGATTAGATCCAGATTAGATTTACCACCTGCATTTACACACTTGGTCGTCAAATAAGTCTCTACCAAGTGGCAAGCAACATTTAAATCAGCTGTGCAACAATCAGATGTGCTACTCCTTATTTTTCTACTCTATTCCCATGATATTCACTTCTTCCTTTTCTCTTTGTGGCAAGAAACTTACTGAAGAACGTGAATTGGATAGTACAGGGTTTCTCAGACTTTATATTCAAAGGTCCAAATTTAATTTCTAATTGAATGTTTGGGACGACAAGTGATAAGCAAATCACTTTTATTAAATTTGCTTACAACATACAACCAAAAGAAATGGTTTTCCTATAACTGTTTACTTTGAACCGAATACACTTTTGACCATAAAGTGTAATATAACTGTAGTTTCATAGAAAGGTTTAACAATAATCTTGATTTGGATAGTAACTTATTTGCTTTTATGCCTCAACACATAAAGCGGCGACGAGACAGAACACCTCCGTCTCCTGTGACTCTTATAACGAAGCAGGAGCAAGAAACTTGCTCATTAGCCTTAGCGGACTTGCTAATGCGGATGTGAAGCCTGAAAATCGCCATTGTTGTGTCATACGTGCGCCGGCTAACAATGTCACTTTGGCTAATCTCAGGCCAGGATCGCCATAAAAATCTATGTTATATATTACAGAGATGTTCACAAGTCATTTTTACCGAGTCCAAGTCAAGTCTCAAGTCTTTGAGTGACAACGTTTACAAATGGCAACTCTAAATGTGAGATTTTCGAGCTGTAAATGTTCCACTTGTTTTTTTATTTACCCTCTTATAGAAATACACCAGTTTTGTGTTCGTTCCGGTCGGTCCACTGTGACCTTTGCCTCGTTTGTGTCCTTGTTTTCCGTGACCGTGTTAATCTAGTTGCAGCTATTTATTCATTGTTGATTTCATTAACAAAAACAAACCCGATAAAAAATAAACACCTGCACATACGTCCATATCTAGGCCATGTGCACATGTACACGAGTGTTTCTGAGTTTTTCTACGCGTTTTGGCCTTTCGTCCACACGACCAAAGTGGCGATTTTTGAATAGTTTCTGCGTTTATGTGTGGACGAGAAAAACAAAGATTTTGAAAAACCGAGCGTTATATACATGACAGATGTCACAGTATGCGCCGAGTTTAGCGCCAGAACTCCTCGTTAGGAGTTCTGGCCTGTTTATACTCTGGAGGAGTTTCTGTCCCTCCAGTGTGAAGGACAGAGACGTCAGAGTCGCTTCAGACGCTGTTATATTCAACACAGACGGTCTCTGGTAACTACCCCCTCCAAGGCTTCTGATTGGTTTTACGGTGTAATGTTACATCGCCCCCTGCTGTCTTGCCTCGCATATGGACGGAGATATTTTTGAAAACGTGCTTGTGTGAAAAAACATGATGCTTTTAAAAAACAAAAAATTCCCATTTTCAGAAATACTTGTGACCTGGCCCTAGTCCTTCCTATCCACCATCACAGGTAAGGGCATATTTAGCAAAAATATAATATCACAACACTAAGATACATAACAGTATAATTAAGGATAAAAAAGACACCTGTGACATATTTTTTACCAATATAAAAAACTATGAGCCTAAACGTCAACATTTCACACAAAATGCAGTTAAACAGTAATAATTATGTTCCGTTTAACATAAAACATGCAGTTGCTCAGAGCTGCATACCACAATATGGAGGTGATTGTGAATTAATCGATCATAATATTGATCATTCTTGTCATCTGGCCCATATCTAATCTGAGCATTACCTGCACAGGTACGGACTGGGCCTTCAGGTCGCAGGGGGGTCGTATGGAGCGGGGTCGAGAGACCAGCCAGTACGCTGTGATGGATGCCAAAGCTCCAAGCCCAATGAGAGAGGATGGAGAGAGGGACAGAGAGGAGAGAGAGAAAGGGGAGGGCAGGAGGCTTCGAATATCCTCCACTTCAGCCTTTCCTAATCCTCCACTGTTGGGACGAAGGGAACGCAACCACTCCTGCAACTGCATAGCTGAGAGAAAGAAAAAAAAACAGAAACAAATGAATTATTCTACACATATAAAAATTACACACAAAGGAATTGTGGTTGTCCACAGAAACAAACCCAACCCTTCACAGCTGCTGCCTCTGACATCAGGACCCTGAATGTGTTTTCACATCTAGACCTAGAGATCAGCTGATGACTTGTTGGTGCAGATTAGAAATTAAACAAGTGGTCATCAATTTACCCACAAAGGGCAGCTGTGGGTTCTCATTTGAGCCAATCAGCTGCCCGTCTCCTGTAACATAGTTTTTTCAAAAACTGAGAGCAACAGGTTAAACCGTCTCTGAATGAAATGTTTATTATTTGAGTGACTGTCAATAGCACTAATTATCCCAGTAAACCCAATGCAATACCAGTGATCACAACAAAACCAAACACCTTAATGTTTCCCCTTTAAAATGACCTTCATTAAGGGACAATTGCAGATTAAATTTGCCTCAATTTGCCTGAAATTAGCTGAAATGTGATGTCTGAATAATTTTAGCTAATTTTTTATATTCTGTTTATGTTTTCAGACAGTATGTAGGTCATAAACCGCATAAGCAAATCTATTTGTGATTTCTATGTTAGTTGGTGAGGTGTGATGCAGGAATTTAAAGATTTAAAGAATCCCTAACTACAGGGGGCAGTCTTCCTGCAGCAACTTGGGGTTGCTCAGGGACCTAGTGGTCGTATACTGGTAGGATTAGAACCCATGACCTCTTGGTCCAGAAGCAAGTATCCAACCCACCAGGCCACCACCACCTAAAGTGGTGTGAGGCTACAAACCCTGTTACTTTTTAGCCTCATAGTTCCAGCACAAAAGTAAAGAAATAACTTAAAGTAGAAAACAAATCTTGGCTGATGGACCATATTTGGGGTTAAACTAGTTTTGCCAAACTATAGCTTTTTCTTGTGAGACACAGACCCGTGAAAACGTTCGGGTAAAAAGCCCCTAGGGTCAGGCAAACGGTCGTAACTCTCCGGAGCCCATTAGAAGGCCGAGAGGAAGTGATGGGATTGGCTGGGCTGGAACAGGCGTTTGGGTTACTCTCGTCCATTTCTGGGCAGACAGAGGACACACACTCTCACGGGCATGCACACGCACGCACACACACACACACACACACAGAGTTCACACTGACGTGGCAAAAGACAGAGCCAGGAAAAGATAAAAGGCGAGGTGGACGAGAGGAAACTGACAGCAGAGAGAGAGAAAAAGAGACAGAATGAGGGAAGAATGGACAGAGAGACAGAGGGAGAAAAACAAAAGATACGGAGACGGAACGTGTTGAGTTGGTGGTGAGATGGGGTGAGTGGGAGGCACCAGCATCACTCCATGAACCCGATGATGTTGTGTGTGTGTGTGTGTTTTCCCACGTGAGTGTGTGCACCAAAGCCCAGCTCTGTAATGATTAATTACAGTCCCTGTGTGTGTATTTATCTCCTTGTGGGGACTGAACATCTTTGTGAAGTTTTTGTCCTTTTGTTTTTTTGTTTTTTTTTACAGTTTTCCTTTTGGCTAGTGAGCTCAGCTGGGATTAACCAGGACAAATTCTACAGTGAAGCAAGTTTCAATTAATAAAAAGCAGGAGATCTCATCAATCCTGTCCTTCCTGTGTCCAGTTATCCTTCGTCTTTTCCATCTTTTCTTATAATAACTTTTAGACTGAAGGGGAATCACAACAAATGTAAAAAAATATATATTTGACACAAAATGCTGCATTGTAGAGTCAAAACTGCTCAAAACATGCTACTAGAGTAGCAAACCAGACATGCTACTATTAAAACAGATTATTAGATCTGAAGATGAAGGTGGATTTAGTATCGTACATTTTATAAATGTTTATGCACCAGCAAATATGTTCATGAAAAATGTAGTAATCACAAATATTTGTGCCTCCTTAGTTTTGAATAAAGTTCCTGACGAGGCGTTGCTTTCGTTTTGAGGTTTGGACCTAAAAAATATAGCATATAGTATTGTTTTATGAGACTGTGCTTTAGGATGTGTGTGTGTGTGTGTGTGTAATAAAGATTTTAATCAAATGTATTTCATTAAATATGTTTTAAAAGCTCAAAGGAGGGAAAATCATTGCACTAGGAACTTTGGAATGGAAACTGAGCAGTTGGATCTGTAGCTAAACGATGTGTGTGTGTGTGTGTGTGTGTGTGTGTGTGTGTGTGTGTGTGTGTCACAGTGCTCGATACACTCCTAGGAGTCGACACAAACAGTGCTGCTCTCAGCAATCCTCATCATCACCCATTTGCAGGCCTTCTGCGTTCTCTCCAGCTTTCTCTTTACTTTCCTCTCTCCGCCCCTCACCCTCTCTTTCTCTCCCTCTTCCCCCTCTCACATTCACCCACCCAACCCCCCCTCGCCCATCTACCCCTCACTCACCTCTCACCCACTTCCTACCCCCCTCTAAGTAAGGAATAAAAGGAATAAAAGAGTGATGTCATCGCCTCTTCAGCCTCGGCCCCAAAACGCCAACACCACGAACTCGGTTCAATTCCATTTTTCTTCCTCAGTTCAGAGGGCATTATTGGCATTAAGGGCTTTTTCTATTGTGGCATTGTCCACAGTGTTAGGGAAATAACAAAAACTCACATTTAGGGCATTTTTTTTTGCATTCTGCATCAACAGTGCATCACAAACTGTGTTATCGATGGTAATAATGAACTGAAATCATTTTAGTTTGGGTTAAGCCAAGTCAGATTTACTTCTTTAGCCCATTATTATATGCTTTGGAATATTGAAATTTTAGGAAAAGGAATACAAGAAAAATCAATGAAAGAAGATCAAACGTGTGGTAAAAGAGCAGATATTTAAAGGAGGAGGGTGTCACGGCTGAGGGCCGTTGGAGGCCACTGTGTTTTGTTTTGTTTTCCTGTTTAGTTCGTTCTGTGTCCTGTGGCCTTTTGTTTTGGTATGTTTTGCCTTGGATTTGTTGTGTCACGTGGTTTTGTTTCCCCACCTGTTTCCTGTTTGTGCTCCCCAGGTGCCTCGTGTTTCCCCGGTCCTGTCTGAGTATTTAAGTTCTGTGTCTGCTACCTTTCCTCATGTGTCCATCACCTCATCACCCCTGCCTGTATCCTGCCTGTTTATATTTTGATTCCTGGAGGCCATTGCGCCTGTTTCTTTTCTCTCGTTTTTCTTTTGTTATTAATAAACGTTTCTGCATGGATCCCTGGCTGTCTGCCCGTTCCTGCTTCCCACGAGGGAGTTCAGAGTGCTGGCCTTGCGGCGAGCACTCTGACAGAGGAGAACAGTGCAGGTTTATTAGTGTTTAAAGCTCCAGTCGGTGCAGGTCGGATTCTGATGGGCAGTTGGTTGGACAGCATAGTGGATAAACCCTATGTTGGGGGGTTGGGCTTCCAGTGCCCATAGTAAGGTAAAAAATTTGAATTTGGGTGCGTACCAATTCATTAATGTAGATACTCATTACAATACTACAGCAAAAAATTATGTCAGACCAGTTTCTCAGACCTGGGTTTAATATAAACCATCTCTGACATGTTTGATATTTGTTTGATATTTAAGTGTTAGTTCTTGTCATACTTTTTTAAAAATCTAATATTGCTATTTTATTTTGTTATTCCATTTTATTCGTCACATTATAATGACTATGATGCTGTGATAAACCACCAGGTGCCCCCTCAGACCACCAGCCGTTATCACTCTGCCCTGAGATTTATTATAGCAGGACACATCACTATGGATTCAATCAAAAGGTCAATTTTCCCTCCCTAGCAGAGCAGCAGGAAACACGCTGGTTTATTCCTATTTATAAAGCAATCCATGGTCATACGCCAACCAATATCACATCCAGGATATAAGAATTCTCAGACTCGCTCCAGCGACTGGATCAGGCGTCAAGTACTGAGAGGTTTTACTGAACTAGAAAATCCCCTTTTAGCTACAGAGCAGCAGCGAAGCTCACTGCAGGACAGTTCAGATCACGGAAGAGTTTATGAGCTCAACCCCCTCCATATGCAACTGTTTCGTCAAGGTATTTAATCTAGTTTCCTCTCAAACGGTTAGTTTTTATTTCATTGCTCTTTAAAACAACGTACAGTAACCCCTGAGTTTTACGTGAATCAGCATTTGCGCATTAAGTCATTTTCTGAGAACCGAACTGTATTACGCAGTAATGCGCTGAAAAGTTATCAACCGGCATAAAAAGAAGAAGAAGAAGCTGCTGCGGCATGTAGCATAACTGCTCCGTGCCCCCCCCTCCAATTTTCAACAGTTATGTCAGTTTATTTAGTATTAATTATCTGTTTATTTATATCTCATATTTAATGTGCTTGTCTGCATTCATTTATTTGTTTCTATTTGATTTTTTTGCCATCAATGGTTTCTTTTGGCTTTTTGGTCTGTTTAAACCTGACTATATTTTATACACAGTAAATGCTTGGCTACTGTAAATGAGGGTTAGAATGGCAGAATGGTTGATTTACATAAAAAGTACTGTAAATAAATAAATACGGCCAATATGGTCCAAAATGATTTAGCTTAATGGTGGATGGGCGCCTTTGGTACTTGGAATAAATTATGTCATAATCTTACGTGTGAACAGATTGGAGGTAAGGAAAAGGCTAAATCTCAATTTTAAATCTGTATATTATGTTTAGATGATCTGATTCTCATAGTAATAATTAGGGTTGTCACGGTACCAAAATTCGGTACCAAATACTATTATGTCCTGTTTTAAACGCTATAGGAGCATTAAATAGTTAATAATGTAAAGGAGTTACA
>JBBPDB010000007.1:14420508-14441789 GCA_037974465.1 Brachypetersius altus | reverse complement strand
ACACCTGATTTACAAGCGTTCTGTTCATGTTCTTGGTGGCCATCGTGCCCTTTTCTGTTCCTGTTTAAATAAAGTTCTTGTTAGCATGGATACGTGCCTGTCTTCTCGTTCCTGCGCGCTTCCAGGTAGCTCCGGGTTTGGCCTTTGCGGCCCGACCCGTGACAAGATGATAGGATAACAGGCACCCAATGGCCTTTGCAAAACGCCTGTTTGCACTCTCAGTGCGTTGGAGTGACATTGTGTCTGCACAGCATGTTGCCGTGGAAACCTAGTGTTCAAAAGTACCCACCCAAAAGTGATGCCAGCATGCTTGATCCTGTCCCCCCCCTCCACCTCATGCTTAGGGAAGGAAAGTGCTGATGCCATTGCCATGGTAACAAGTTGCTAAGGAAACCATCTTCACTGGAAAACATTGCCCAAAATATTCACTTCAGAGCTCTGACATCCCGCATTTTTGATGCAGACACATGCCTCCAGCTAGTGTCTGGGATGCTGGGATTTCACAGTATAATTACTAAACACTAGCCCTCCACAATGCACTGCTTGTACTGGCTGCAGCGGGAGATTGCACTGATATGTGTGGAGAGCAAGGAGTAGGGGGATATTGGGGGCAGGTGGGTGGGTGATTCATTAAGCAAGGCCACAGTCAGAGCTAAAAATATGAAAGCATCGTCTTCACGGCGAGGAACAACCATGGCTGCCCACGTGCAGTGCAGAATACCAGGACACATCTCATCAGCTCCCTCTCACACTGAAGCACGAGTGGTCCAACAAACCTGAGAAGGGGCCACTAGCCAACGCTCACTCAAATCAAAACTGGCAGGAAAAGCAAAGAAGCCAAAAATTCAAGTTGATGTTGATGCTGAGTGTGAGCTTCAGAATGCAATGAGGATGTAACGGTATTTCCACAGCCGCTCACACCCAAACAGAAGCACTGGAGCAGAAGCATTTTTTGCCCCACAGCGGTGTCACAAATGATGTGTATCGATTGGCGCCAATCAAAAATAATTAAAATCTCATGCCCTGGGAAAGGGAGAGGTGGAAGTGGGCAGTACCCACTGAGATCCTTTGCACATGCTGCTTAACGTGCCAGTTTGCTAGAGGGGGCGGGGTGGAGAGGAGAAAAAAAGAGAGGGAGAGAGAGTGACTTGGAGAAAAGAGGGAGTGAAAGGGAAAGAGAGAAAGAGAGACAAAAGAGACACAGGAAAAGAGCGAGAGAGAGAGAAAATGACAGTGAGAGAGAAGATGGAGGGAGAGAGATCTGAAGAAAGTAACAGAGAAAGAGAGAGCGAGAGAGAGAAAGAGAGAGATAGAGAGAGAGAGACAGACAGACAGAGAGACAGAGAGAGAGAAAGACCAATATACCCCAGCACGATAACAAGCCAGTCTATTGATTAAGAATATTAGGACTTTTTCCATGTTGCTGTTAATAGCTGCACAGGAACACTCAGATAGAGACACAAGCTCATACAGACTGCAGACAAATGACAGACAAGTCGATGCTTAGAGAGAAAGACTGGAAATCTCAGAGGTCCTCCTAGTCTAGAACTAACTGCACTAAGAGAAAGTAGCTTATGTAATACCAATATTTTATTCAGAGACAGAAAACAAGTTGAGCAGTGCAAAGATAGGGCTTGCAATGAGCACCAGTTTGGCTCATGCTGTGAAAGAGCTGGCTGACTTTACATAGTCCTGGCTTTGGTGATCAGACATCTGGAGGTTGGAGCACATGACCTGAACTCTGGGCAGAAGCACAGGCTTAAGACAGGACTGGACAGTGGCACTGAAATACTGCTGCACAGCGTCCAATCATGTGAATCCATAGTCATGCATGCAGGGAAGTGAATATGAAACTCTGCTTATCAACAATTTGAGCCAGTGATTCAGTTCATGGCAGATTACTGGACACACTGCACCCTCTCATCGGTGTCGGTAATCAGACAGTAATGTCTGATTTGACAACTGGAATACATACTTTAACAATAAAGTGTTCCTAAATGGTTTTTCCCTTCTGTGTAGTGTTACATGAAAAGCTTTATTTGGCACAGAAACAAATAAATGTGTAGATAAAGAAATACAACATTATATGTGTGATCTTTCAGAAAGTTTTGTGTTGTCATTATTTATTAACGCTCTACTTGAACCCTGCAAAATAATGATGACATAACCATGCCATGAATATGTCATGGCAGATGCCAAGATCCTCAATACAGACAATATGTCTTTTTGTTAAAAATCTGAACACACTGTGTTAAATAAGACCACACCAATAAGACCACAGCATTTGTTGCCCCACAGAAATGCACTAAACATTATTTTAACACATTTGAGAGTAAATACACAAAACCAAGGACAAGTATGCAACTGTTAAAAAAACACAGAAAGATTGGTTTCAGTGAGTGCCTCTTTCAAAATCTGGCTAATCTTCAGAGATTCTTGTTCAATGTCTGTTTGGAAAACATTTAGTGTCATTTCTCACAGGCCGATAAAAGACAAGGAGACAGATTTAACTGAAATGTCCCCACCCTTGTGACCCACTGGGTGTTTGTTCAGGCCGTTATAATCGGATCTTTTGTTCAGATGTTGGCGGGTTGCTCTGGCCCAGAGAGCACTGGGCAGCTGATATATGCCTCTCCATTGTGCTGTGTGCATGAGATGACTGCCAGCATTACAACTTTATACTGGAGCAACCGTCGCTCTTTCAGAGCCCCACCAAGGAGATGCTGGTACTTTTCCACTTGAACACCATTTAGAGATTCAAATAAAGCGCTGAACAGAGATTGGCTGGGATGGATTTCACAGTAAGGGGGGGATTTTTAAACCTTAAAAAGAGATGGGAGGAGAAACTTGCGCTGGACTTTTTCATTCTTCAGCTCTACAAGCAATAATCAAGCAAACCCAACTGGCCTCAATCCACAGTCAGCAAACCAGACAAATGTCTAGAAATTTGAAATCTCAAAGCACTGGTGAAGAAGAAAATGTTTCCCTTCTTCTAAATGCTCTCCCCACAGGAATACTGTGTGCAGCTCTGCTGTGCATAGGATAAATGAGACTGCATGGTGCGAATAAATGGAAGAAAACTCAAATCCACACAAAAAAAATGAAACTGCCCTCTCATTCACCAACAGAGACGTGCAATGAAGCAATATCAGGCTGTCGAATGTGTGCTCTCTGGGCAGGCATGTTGAAAGACATGATTTTATGTTAAGAGGTTATGCAAGCCATGGATGTTTGCTAATGTGATTTAAAGTGTGGAGTCTCTGACAGTAAGAATGCAGCCAAGAGCTATCACTTGGTATGGTAGCAACACCGCCGGAGCCATTGGAATTGCAGTAATTATCATTTTGTCAGGGCTACATTTTACACAACAGAGAGTTGTGTGCAAAAATGTAGATCAGAGGTAGACAACAATATATATTACTGGGTAAATATAGCAGCAGCAGGACAGAGAAGGTCAGTGATGTAACTACGACTAGAAGGACTAATGTTACTTTATACCCTCACCAAACTGGACCCACCCATTGTTAATCTAAATATGATTTTTTGATTCTACTGTCACTTCCTAATTATAGGGCCATTTTAGGACTTCATTCCTGCACATAAAGGCCTAACCTGAGAACTGTACCTGGATACTTGTTGGATGTTGAATTAAAAAATGAACAAAATTTAACATTTACATTTCAGCTCCCAGAAATGATTAGGCAGTCACTGTAAACCCAGACGGACATTATATGAAGTACATAAAGGATTCAAATATAGTTACATTACATCATAACATCAATACATCAATACATCTACATTCTCATGCTCAGCATTACTGCTGCCCAGCTGCCACTGAGGTGTTCTCCAGAGATGAAAGCATTATTCATTTACAAATCAGCACATCAATCACAGCGAATGGGTTGTCGGGAAAGTCCATGCACAAGTTAAATCTAATGCTTTAATGGGAAACATATGGATCACAGCGCATTAACCAGTCAACATAATGGCACATGAGTATAACACAGCCAATCAATGACATTCTAGTGTCATGGAGATGGAGTACAAGATTGTATTAAAAAATGAACAAATAATAATATGCATGCTAGCAAATTAGTGCAGTTCATTTGTTTAGTTTTTTCAGTAATGCTCCCTGAATGAAGATGCTCAGGCATTACTGCTTTTCTATCTTCTACCTTTGGGCCAGGTCCATTTTTACATCCCTGTGTGCCAGAGAGAGAGAGAGGGAGACAGAGAGAGGCAGACAGAGAGAGGGAGGGGGTGGGACAATATGTTTTGATATGTTTTGTGTACTCCAGCATGTGCAGACCATGTGACTGTATGTCTTTGGTGAGGTGGGGGAAGGGCCACATTTCTTATATGGGAATAAAAGAGCATGCATGTTACGTAATGCTGTGATGTCATGCAACATGATTTCATCCAAGGAGCCAACCGAAGCTTTGCAATCTGAAGTCAAGGGTGCAAGGGTGTTAAGTCTGCTAAGTATAACATTTGCCTTCCAGATTGAACTAGTAATTTGAAATAAAGTGCCTCTTAATCTCAGTGGTCTCAGTACACAGTTATTACTCTAAATTTGTACAGTAGGCATTCTGATCCTATTCAAGGTAGCGCCTGTCCTGTCATGCATTATGGGCTGAAACTGGGTCACTGGCAGCTATGCATGGAACACACAGTGCCTCTGTCTCACTGCACGGATGCCAATAGATACTCAGCCAGCCAAAAGATCTATTCTGCAAAATATTTGACTTTTATACTCTCAGCCTCCCAACAGCTAGAGACATATGGTGCAAATGGGACACATAGTGCACATCTGGTTGCAGATGAATTAGCTTTTCAGCCTGTTGTGATGGATTAACTGTTAGTAGACAACAACATTTGTATTTCAAAGCTACAGAGGGCAGTTGGAATAGTACGACTTAATCCTCTGGTCATTTTTGATAAGTTGAGCAGACGATACTGCAAATAGAACGCTGTTGCTCTGACATCCCTCACATGACCTGGCATGTGCGCTGCCTTGCAAAACTAGCCCAGGGTTTTATTATCATTTTAGGTGTTAGTGTGCACACCCAGTCTGTGCAAAGCCAGCCCATACATAAAATATTTAGATATTTATTCCAGTTAATTCCGTATCATCCTATAGCCCATATATTGCACCACAAAACAATTGCGCCCACAGATACCAGATTTGCTGAATAAAGGTACATTTACATTTGCATGCAAGAAACAGCATGACAATGACAGCATGTGTGAAGGGAAACACAGATGGGCATGGACTACCTGAGCACACTCCAAGCTTCTCCCCATACCCCCAGGCCTATCAGGGAGGTGTAGGCAGACAATATTTATTTTACTCCTCTATGAAGGAGAGAGATCTCCCTGCTAACTAGATGTTCTGCTACTAGGAAACCTGTAATTATGTTAAATATAACGTTTGATCCCTGGCCAACCTGTAAAGACCCAAAGCTTCTCATTTTAACCAGACAATTTAATGATTAGACACCATACCAGTGGATCACATCTAATGGGGAGAGTTCTGCACTCGGCAGGGGGTCTCCGTGTCTCTACTTTACCGCCCTGTTTTTGCACATCCAGCCAGTGACCTCAGGGAGGGTGCGAGGCAGCCTGTACCATCTGCTCTCCTTTCCCCTCAGCTAGTCTGCTAAGCTGCCTCTATTACAATAAGATGAATGAGAACTTGGGTGGGGCACTGGGGGATGGCTTAAATCAAACAGTAGGTACCAGTAGGTCATACATGAACACACCACAGCACACAGTGTGAACAGCACAAAATACTTCTTCTGCATTTAACCCATTCACCAAATGAAGCAGGGGGCAGCTACAAACACAGGTTAAAACAAAAAGGTATATCATGTATATACAAGCAGTGAGAATGTCCTGTGGCTCAGACACAAATAAAAAGCATGGCCACAAGACAAACATTCAGCAGGAGATGGAGCATGCCAAAGCCAAACATGCTGAATGCCAAGGTGACCCGGCTTGCCATTTATCTAAAGTTCAGATCGAATTGCAATCAGGGTGCAAATGCAATGAGGCATGAAACACCAGCTACAACAAGCCCTTCTCAAATAATAATTGTAACATGTACAACAGCGCAGTTCCAGACTGCTGTGGTGTCAAGATGTGGATCTGTTTCACTGTGGAAGTAGCTTGTATTACCTGAAAGAAATGTGTAAAATATGCCAGTTTAATTTCTTCTGACAATGTGTCTAGAAGATTGAAGGGATCTCACTGTCATTCAAGGCAACATGATGATTGAAGACTATGTTGTGAAAATGTAGTAAACTGTACCCATCACTGCAGTTTTGTCACTCAAAACAAAGTCTTTTGTTTCAACAGAGCAATGAGGACACAACCAAAATCATGACTGGACAAATACTTAGTCAGGACAGGGGCGGAACGAGTATAAAGTAGAGAATTCTTAGCTCTGAAAATTCTGTCAAATGACAAAGAGAAAACAACATTTGATCCCAAGTAGTACATGATTTTGAATGAATACTGGCATGTTCTCGCTTAATACATTTGACACACATCTCAACAGGGTTTTACACATAGCTCCAAAGAATAAGGAATCCACTGTTTTTTGAATTGTTTTTTATAAACTCTGCCAATTTTGCCAACAAAAGGAAATATTTTCCCCCTGTAGTTAAGGAATGGAAGTCGCTTTGGATAAAAGCGTCTGCTAAAATGCCGTAAATGTAAATGTAAATGAGGTCAGTTACTGATGTTAGACAAGCATGCCTGGCTGGCTAGCATCTCCATTCCAGTTCATTTCAAAGGTGTTGGATGGGGTTGAGGTCAGGACTCTATGCAGGTCAGTCAAGTTCTTCAAAACCAAACTCATCCAGTCTTTATGGATCTTGATTTGTGTGCAAGGGCACGGCCATGCTGGAATAGAAAAGGGCCTTCCATAAACAATGTCTGCTAAGTTAAAAGCATGGCCATTATCCAAAATGTTGTTAAGCCGAAGCATTAAGATTGTCCTTAACTGGTAGTAAAGGGGCCTAGCCCAAACCCTGAAAAACACGTGTCCCAATCCATCTGAGTGTACATTTGCTCACTGAAATTTCAGTATTATGTCTAATGTATCTACGAACGAATGAATGAACGAATGCGTTTTAAGCATGAGTGGATTATCAAGAACAGATGGATCAAGGAGAAAAGAAACGTGCTTAATGTTTAAAAGGAAGGGAGAATTAACAACGGAACTAGACACATGTCTACGCACACTTGAACTACAACTCCCAGAATTCCAAAAAAGGTTCGCCATTTTCAGTTATCCAATCAGGATGGGTTTCGGAGTGACGTGATCGACTCTTGGTCCTTTTTTCCCGCGGAGCTGAGACAGAAAGCTGAGAGGAGACTGAGAGCCCAGAGACTCAGCTCGCAGCATCAGAGGTGGGTTTTGTGTCAGACAGGTACCACGGAGCTCTGTTTCTATCTATTGTTAAACCTGGGAGTGTCTTTCAATGCTTTGACGCCTTTTGTGATATTATAGGCACAGATTAGGTTATTCCAGACTGTCCTAACTTAATTAACGCTTGATAGTCGGTTAACCAACTTGTTAATTAATGTGATCAGACGCTTAAACGATCTATTAGCAGTGCTTCTTTTCAGCTGTGGTTGAGATCCAGCTGCAGACATTTACTTTATACTAGTAGTTTTATATGTAGTTTTCGCTGGAAATTCCTGCAAAGGCGCGAGGTGCTGCTTTGTCAGTATTGTTTTTATCTGCTTCTCAAAAAGACTCAACTGCTGAATCTCCAGCCAGGAGAACTATATCTACACAACAGTGTGCATGCATATGAGCTATTGGCACTTATTTTATGATGCACTGGTGTTTGATAGCTTGCAAAATGAGTCAAAAAAGCCCAAAGAGTGATGTCATGAGATGTTAAGACAGGGCTGTCTTTGTCTTTGTTTGAAGCCAGAGCACCTGCCTGGGATTGTTCTCCAAATAGAAAGCTCTGATCTTACAGTTAGATCTAATAATGCATTACATGATTTAATACTATACACGGTATTGGATGTGTTTATGGCTTCAATCAGTAGTTATTGCATCTTTAAATGCAACAATCGGGGAGAGTGGGTGTGACAGCTTTGGTTAGGCTACAGCGTGTGACAGTCATCATTTGACTGTCACACGCACCTCACATTCTTGAGGTCGATTTATATTTAGAATCACGTTTTGTGTCATTTATTGGTGATTTGGTGCAATTGTGGATCGTATTTGTGTAAAAGTGAGGCACTCAGCTGACCTGGGATTCATCACACGCCCTGTTGGGAGCAGCGTATGGAGCTGTTGTTCCTTCTGTTGTTCCTGGCGATGGGCATGTTTTTATACTTGTGTTTGAGGGAGACATGCCTCGTTTAGGGTTGTAATTTTGTTTTTTTTTGCACACGCATCATCATCACCACCCTCCTTGGTGAAGCGGGACATCTCTTCGATTTGAAGAAGCAAAAAGCTCCCGTTGTCTTTGTTCACTCGGCGCACAAAATCTCCTTTGTTTTCATCCTCTGTGAGCCATTCGACTCACCTCCCATCGATTACATGGCATGCTGTTTTAATGGCATTCAACGGCCTAACAAGGCATCCCCTTTTTAAATTCTTCTACTAAATAGCAGGTTAGTGCCCTGCAGCTCGGTGTGTGTGTATTGTGTGTGTTTCAGTCTGTGTTCACCGAGACGCTCTTTATTCTCGCTCGTCTCGCCCCGAATCCAGGACTCAGTCCCGTGAGGAAAAATAATCAGTTTTATTTACGTCCCTGTTTTTCTTTCTAGACTGTCACCTATTTTAAAAAGGACAAACAGATGTGCTTTGCTCGTCGATTGAGTAAAAAACGAGACTTGGTTTGGTCTGATGCACCACTCCCAGATCTGTCTGACATTGCACATGCACACAGACCACAGCACATTGTTCATAAATGCATACATGCTCTTAAATGTACAATGTTTTTTGTCACTGAATCCATTCAGTTTCCATCATTATTTGGACAGACAGCATTCAGTGTCCAGTCCTAGCCCACCCAAAAGACAGCATTTGACAACTGAATGTCAGATCTTAGGTTACATCATATAATTTGGCCTAATTAGTTCTGCATATTGATGCCTTAAGCAGTAGAGTTAGTAGAGGGCTAGGTTTTGAATGATTCACACAAACTGAATGGTTGCAAAAGACAACAGGGACGTTGAAGCATCCATTCTTTGGTCAGGTGGTTTAGATAGGTGGCTGTGTTGGGTCAAAAAAAGGAGAACATGCTTATTTTATGAAATATGATTTCTTAAATGTTAATGTGCTTTATTTTGCATTTATTTTACAGGCATTTGAAACTATCAACGTCGAGAGTGAAATGGCGTCCTCTGCAGGTATTCTGGGAAATGGCTCTTCAACTCAGCCTACAGTTCTATTTTGTAGACACTGCTGTGACAGTCAGCTTAAAGAGGTCTTCATCTGAATGGGGTCCTAAATTTTGCATTGACATTCACAGATATTCAGGTCAAGGAGCTGGACAAGCGTGCTTCAGGGCAAGCTTTTGAGGTCATTCTGAGCCCATCGGCGCCTGATGCCAAAGGGGAATTTCCTCTGTCCACCCCAAAAAAGAAGGAGGTGTCTTTGGATGAGATCCAGAAGAAGTTGGACGCAGCAGAGGAGAGACGCAAAGTAAAAAACAACACTTATATTGACAAAATGACCTACTTTTTATTGTGTTAATTATTGATTTGTTCATTTTTGAATAGTTTTTAACAGTGACTTTTTCACAAAGGATGTCTTGCTTTTCTCATAAATGATATCAATCTTTATTTTATGTGTCTTATTTTTATTTATGTTTATTTGTGTAATCCTTTATCAGAATCATGAGGCGGAGGTCCTGAAGCACTTGGCTGAGAAGCGAGAGCATGAGAAGGAGGTTCTCCAGAAAGCAATGGAGGAAAACAACAACTTTAGCAAGATGGCAGAGGAGAAACTCACTCAGAAAATGGAAGCGAACAAAGAAAACCGCACAAAACAGATGGCTGCTATGAATGAGAAATTCAAGGAGAAGGTAGTTATTCATATTTGAGGTGTCCTAATTTGCTATGCCATTAGTTAGCATGCATTAAATTACATTCCCTAAATAATGCAAATAATCCCCATTTGCCCCACAAAGCTTTAAATGGATCATATTGTATACTGACCGCACTATGCTTGTTTTTTATCGTTTCATTCTAGGAAAAGAAAGTCGAAGAAGTTCGAAAGAACAAAGAGACAAAAGAGGGAGGCGAAAACGATGACTAAGTCATCGGGAACCTACGTTTTCCGTCTTTTTTTTTTTTTTTGGTTCTATTCACTTTCGGGGATAGTCTTGGGTTTTTTACGTATCCAAAGATTTATTTTTGTTCCATTATGGCCAGTATTATGTGTTTGGTTTTGTGTTATTGCCACTTTTTTATCTGATGTTTAGGGAAGAAGCAGGTGCACAATGTTCTTTTCAGCGCTCCGTGTTCAGATCTACTTTGCACCCTTATCACCTGTAGATTTGTCCAACTGCAGCTTTTGACCTGTAAAATAAGCAGTGTTTTACCCTTAAGGGAAGCATGCCTGTGTTACGCATAGGTCTCTAACTTTGTCTGTTGCATTGTGCAAGTTGATCTGTCCCTGTTTGTCAGAACCCCAGTTTTTTGAGCTTAATAAAGTTGCACAGTTGTTTGTTATGGTAACAGTTTTGGATCTGACCCTTCTTTTGTAGTTGTTCGTCTATGAACAGATCATTTATTTGATATATTTGTGTAACTCTCTGTCTAGTTGGTTTACAAAAAGCACATCACAGGGTAACAGAAGACCGTATGACCTGTAATGGCTACCCATCACTATTGGATAATACCGTTCTGATGGGGAGAGAAACTCTCTAGAAAAATAAGAGCAAACATTTTGGGTACTTCAGTCTTGTCACTTTGGCATGAGCTTGATGGCACCACACTTATGCATTCTAACTGAACTACTTTGTTTGAGCTTGATGGTTAAAACCTAATCTGTAATTTTAGTAAATACAGACTTGTGGATTTTGATCAAATTACATCATTATGCAACACACATGCTGCACATCACTATGCTGAGACCATATGACAGAGGGTTACAAGTTGCATGTTACCATTAAGGAACACACTAGACATACAGTAAGTGTCATTCATGTATTTTCATGTGGCACTGAGAAGATAAACAAGTTATTTATTTTTAATGTGTATGTTTTTTTTTTTTCAATTCAAAAAATGGCTCATTTTTACCCACTTGCAACTGTGATTGCAATATTCCTGCATTTATTATACACACAACAGCTTTTCAGATATTCTACCGTGTAATATGTCGCTTGGTAGGACAAAATGTTCATTCCATGAAGTAAAATGGCATAATAATTCATTTCATTTCATGTACTCTGCACAGATTCCTGGACAGTGATCCCTTTTTTGGCATGGGAATTAAACATGGTTTTGTCTGTGTAATGAAACGTTTATGTGTGTTTTTTATGGTTAGAAGTAGGCACTTAACTAGAGTGCTACCGATTTTCTGGTCTCAGTAAAAGCAGATGTAAAGAAGGTAACATTTCATAATGTAATGTAATGTTATTTTAGTTTAGCTGTGAAAATAACTTGCTTATGTCTACATTTTGCTCAGAACATTACAATTTCTGTAGGAATACTCCACTGTGTATAAAATGAAAAATGGCAAGGGAGTGTCCAGGCTCTATGTGACAGTTATTTGTTCCTTTAGCAATTCTTTGAGCTCTGGAAGTAGAAGATGCTGGAAATATCTGTCGAACCTGCAGTCTCTAAGTCAGGATGAAGGCGCTCCATTCATACATAGGCCTACAAAGCCACATTGTGAGCACCCCCTGCCTGTGTGGGCAAAGAAAGGAGAAAAGCATTTATTCTGTAGGCCTAGCCACTGAAAAAGAACAAAGATCCATTCAGTAACACACTGTTCCTATTTTACATTGTTATAATTCTGCAAACCTGTGAGTATTTAAACCTCTCATTTGATTATTTATTTGATTGAATATGAACATACAGGCTCTGAGACCAGACCTGCCACAGGTAGCTTTGAACAATAATTATCCTGAACATTTCATGTTGATCCTCAATTGAATGTAATTACAATGGTAAGAATGGATGTAACTAAAGCTAAATATTGTTTCATTCAAAAGTTGGGCAATTTTTTTTTACTATATTTATATTATATTCATTCTGGGACAAGACTTCTGTCACAAACTTATAAAACACTGAGATAAGGTGAGTTCTGTTTTTTCAGCCAGTCTGAGTTTTGTCATTGCTGCCATGATAAGGGTTTCAGTCTACGCCTTCTGCACTGTGAATCATCTGCTTCAGCACTGAGGGAAGGGGCGTGCTCATTTCACTCTCCTCATACATCCTATTGGCTGCGGCCAAATCGAAGCCCCACCTATTAACCAATGAACAAGCGGGACCTGGAGATACGGCTTTCTGATTGGATGAGAGGCCCGTCTGTCAATCAGCCGTACGACTCGGCCATCTGGTTCTGCAGGGAGCTGACAGGAGCCTCACCCGCAGTGAGAATTTACCAGCAAATATTTCATATTCATCATGGTGCTTATGGCTCATGTCTTCATATATGCCCACAAAGAATCGCCTTTACATGCTTTACACTGACTGACTGGACAGCCCGCTGTGAAGGTAAGCCGGCTCCAACAGCAATCTCCTGATCTTTAGGCATCGGCAATGAGAAAATACCCTCCATGTGATTTAGCCATCTTTTCCGGGGGCTTTAATTGTATTAAATCGAGACCAGTGGCGTTTAAAGACTTGACAGAACGATTAAGAACGAAATAAGTCTTTTTCACAATCACTAGGGGCGTTGAACAATCGGGGGGTGTAGGCAAAAATATCTGTGTTCCTTTTGTTTCTTGATTTTTTCCCACCCTCTTATCCTGCAAGACAGCCTGCACATTGGTTTAACCCCTACAGCTCGAGAGGAGGCTGTGGAGAACAGGAGTATTGTCTGGCTGTTGGATGCCATCACTGCATTATTCATAGGACAGGAATGGCACTGTCTGTAGGACATTGTTGTGTAGAATTTATATACATATATATATTCTGCCTCTGGATTCATAGACAAATAGGAATCCAGAGGCACCGTAAGAACGTGCACGAGGGTTCTCCATAACTGGATGGTGACGTTACGTAACTAGTTTCCATTCATTGTTCAGCGTTGAGAGATCATCTCACAGGAAAGGCAAGTCAGGCTAAATCTCCCTTTTCTGTATCAGGACTTGTGGATCATTGTGTTATTAGTTTCAGTTTTATATATTTTTTCATCTCACAAAGCCTGTCTCTATGTACTCTATGCTATTCTCTCTCCATACACATAATCTGTATGCAAGGTTAGACACAGTGGTATAAAGACTGTTCATGCTTTTTATTTTTGAACATACTGTAGATCCCAGATTTCCTCTCACCATGGCGACAGTAGTGATGGAGCAGATCGGCCGCTTGTTCATCAATGTCCAGCAGCTTCGTCAGATCCCCCAGCTGCTGGAGTCTGCCTTCCCCAAGCTGCCCTGCACTGTGACTGTCGACGACGTGCCCTGGGTGTTCAAGGAGTCCCACATCATCACAGGCTACAGGCCGCCCGACCAGAGCTGGCGCTACTACTTCCTGACTCTCTTCCAGAGGCACAACGAGGCGGTCAATGTGTGGACACACCTGCTGGCCTCGCTCATCATCTTGGTGAAGTTCCAGGAGGTGTCTGAAAGCGTGGACTTCTTGCGAGACCCCCATGCCCAACCACTTTTTATCGTGCTCTTGGCAGCTTTCACCTACCTGGCCTGCAGCTCCCTGGCTCATCTGCTGTCTGCCAAATCTGAGCTCTCCCACTACACCTTCTACTTCCTTGACTACGTGGGCGTGGCTGTGTACCAGTATGGCAGTGCCCTGGCTCACTACTACTATGTGATTGAGGAGGCATGGCACGCCCGAGTCCGAGGGTTCTTCCTGCCTGCCGCTGCTTTCCTAGCCTGGCTGTCTTGCACTGGATGCTGCTATGGCAAGTACGCGAGTCCACGCCTGCCCAAGTTTGTCCACAAGTTGTTCCAAGTGGTGCCCTCTGGCCTGGCCTACTGTTTAGACATCAGCCCTGTGTTGCACCGCATCTACAGCTGCTACAGCTCCCAAGACAGTTGCACTGACCAGGCCGTGACCTACCACTGCTACCAGATCCTCTTCTTCTTGGTGAGTGCCTACTTCTTCGCTTACCCCCACCCGGAGCGCTGGTTCCCTGGCCGGTGTGACTTCATTGGACAAGGCCACCAAATATTCCACGTTTTCCTTGTGCTGTGCACGCTGGTGCAGATAGAGGCCGTGCGCCTCGACTACAGTGAGCGGAGGCCCCTGTATGAACGTCTCCATGGCGACCTGGCTCATGACGCTGTAGCTCTCTTCACCTTCACAGCGTGTTGCAGCGCCCTGACCGCCTTCTATGTGCGCAAACGAGTGAAAGCCTACCTCGAGGAGAAGCAGGAGTAAGCACCACGGCCAGGGCAGGTTTAAGGACAAGACAACATAAACCGTTCTGGCCCTGGAGCAATGATAGAGGACACTGAAAAATATGGACATGTTGTTGTTTAATATGTTTTGGGGTTTGGGGGAGTGGGTGGAGGGTGTACAGTTTTGTTTTTGTAACATGGCCTGCCAAACTTGTATTGTCAATCAGCTATGTACTGTTTACTGCATTTCTACTTTAAATTCTGCCTCAAGTGAAGACAGAAGAACTAAGGAAATAAGCTGAGAGGCTTTGCACTGATATCTACTCATGTTTTGTTCTGAAAGGGTCTACAGTGTCAGTGCCAATGTCTTTCATACCTTTCATTTGCATGAATATGTGATGTATTTTGTGGTCGAAAAAGGCATTATGGACAGGTATAAACAGAAGTGAATGGGCAAAAATTGTGACCTAGTCTCAGAAAAGTGTATCAGGAAACAGGTTAGTGAAATCAAACTCAGCATGCCAGCTGTGTGCTCCTTGAGAGGATCAGCAATGCTAGCTGACCATGTTTGTGAGAAATGAAATTTGTTCAGAGCTGGACTTAAACAGACTCACTTTAGCGGTACATTACATTTCATTCAGAGTGTTGTTGATGGAAGAGATACTAGAATGCGTTTTTTATCCATCAGAGCCCCCACAGCAATTTCTTACATAGTTTGGCAGAAAGAATCTCAGCAGTCATTGTGATCTGGTAGCATCATACATAGGCAGAATACCATAGCATCATGTTGACTGGTGGCATTTTCTTAGTCACTGTGTTCCTCATGATCATCGCTAAATCCTCATGATCATCTCAAGACCTTACATAATGTTTTTGCGAACTGCAATCACTGAGTGTTTAGGTGTGCCTCCAACACTGCCACTTGATGTTTCCCTTAATTAAATTTGTGCGACTGCTCTTTTCAGAAGACTCGTGTGCCAAAACATTTAGGATTATGATTCATTTAACTGAAGAAAACTGATGTAATCAAGGCATGTATCCCACTTGTAAAACCATTCATTGGACCAGAGTATTGCATTCTCTTCAGAGATCCTCAAATTGTATGCTTCTTTTGAGTTTTTACTTCGGATAAAGTTCGATTCTACTCAGCGTTAATTGAATTGGATGCGGTATTGCACTTAATAGGATTTTTCGATTCCAGAGATTTTGGAATTCTGACTCTGATTCATGGGAACTGGTGGAGTTTATTTTAAGGAGTTTAGAGAAGGATATCTGCCAAAATAAAGAGTAAACTATTAATTATATTTAAACTTACCAAAGACATGTTGAGAGCTAAAAGAGACTTTGTTGCACTTGCAAAGTTTTACCTAATTATGGTATCAAATCCTTCAGGTAGGTAGATGAGTTGTTTGATTGTAAGCCATTTTTGTCGTTACACATTTTACAGTTTGTTGTGTTTTCCAGTCCAAGGAAAATACTTCTACTTACTGTAACATCCTGACCTGCAGGTGGAGTGCCTGTCAGACCATCCCTGACCACCAGAGGGAGGCATAGGGCACCAACCAAACGCCACCTGTGTCCCTTCTAATTAGAGAAAGCATTTCCACAACTCAGCGCTCAGTCTTGAAGTCTCTTCTGGAAGACTGTCACTAAGACTAAGCCAGTAATTTGGTAAGCCCCTTGAATGTAATCCTCTGTCTCCCTCTTCTTTTTGAAAACCTTCTTCTCTAGACCTTGTCCCCAGGGGTCTGCCTACTTGGGACCTCTCTGGATTCTCAAGTTCTCTTTATAGAGCTCACTGTCTCCTTTAAAAAAAAAAAAAAAAAAAATTTTAAGAAAAGCTCCATTGATCCACTCAGAATTTCCCTGGGACTCTTTTGTTTATCCCTTTCACTTGCCTTGCCATTCTTCAGGCGTTCCTTTCCTGTCCATTTCCCGTTCCATTAAGTTTCTCACCTTTCAAACTCTGGAATGGGTATTTAAATGAAGGGATTTGTATTGTGTTTGGTGTTTGTCTTTTTCCTTCCAGTTCAATCTTCCCCAAAGGAACACCCCTTGTATTTTTTTAAATTATATTATTATAGTTTTATATATTTATCTTGAGCTCTGCACTTGGTTCCAACACTGTCTAGTGCCAGCAGAATATCTCTCTCAATCCAAGCTTTGTGGTCAAGTCTCAATTCCTGAATGTCTGGAATCGAAGAGCCCCGCCCCCCCAGCCCTACTTATTAACCTTTGCCCAAAGAAGCTATTAGTCAAATTAATGATGTGCTTACTGTGATGCCTGCTTTGGTCATCAAAACGTTCCTATTGTACCCAAAGGGCTTGTCTGCTTTTGCCTTTACGCACTTGATGTCAATGCCTTTGTGCACATTGTCCACTGGTTGAAGTTGTAGTGGTTCACAAAAAGGTCTGAACATTAACCTATTGGAATGTGTGTTCTAATGTGCCTGAATACACGCATGCATCTGTGTTAGGCAATGTATGTGTAGATGTGGTGAGTGTGTGCAACGAGTGTTGTGAAGTATTCCGGTTAGTTGTAAGTATGCCAGGGTGTTGCTTGTTTTAAGAAAAGTGAAGGCTTTTTCGTTCTTAGCTTCCGTTTTGCCTTTTGTCTTGTCTGATACACACCACTCCCATATTCACACATGCTTTTTTTTTAATAATGTACATCTTATTCGGCTGCCTGCCCAGTCATCAAACTAAAGGTGGGGCATGCTTTTTAGTTCCCTGTTCTGATGGATAATCTGCTACTTGATCTTTACTAGAGACCAGAGGGTGTGTCACTTTTTTTTGTGTTGAGTAGTATAATGGCTCCATCAGGTTGTGGTGTGTATGAGGTCACTGATATGTGGACTGATGTCTTCGAGTGAAGTCTGATGAAGTGACTGATCATTGAGCTGATGATGATTTTCTATGGCATGATGGTGCCATAAAATGATGTCAAAAGCAACCTTTTTCCATAGTAAGAGCCTACTGTTTGAATGATTTAGTAGTATATTACTCACCATGGTTAATATTTCAGTATATAGCAGTTACCACACAATATTAACAGAAAAGTAAAGTCTGGTCATTAGTGTGTAACAGAACTACAGCTATCAAAGACCATGTAATGCGTCCAGTTCAAACTGCGTGTGTGAGAGAGGAATAGAATAGATAGAATCTCACATTGAGAGCGATGGTGCATACACTGAGGGGACAGCCAAGAGCTGGCATGACGTCAGTGAGGAATCAACAAAGGTGAGGTCACCCCCAGGCACGGCCAGCCTAGGCCATGTAGCCTGTCAGCTCTTAGCCTACTGTTTTAATGGAAAAAACCCACTAAACCTCATCACTGATCCTACTAAACTGTGAACCAAGTTTCTACTTTTAACCTGAAGAAGTACTTATCTGCTCATCTCTAAGCCAGCAAAGGGATCTAAACAAATGTTCAGATGCTTGTGTTTTGAACATCATCATTACGGTTGGGTTAGAATGATTGTGTGAGGGACATGACTGGACATGAATGATGGGAAATGTGTTTTTCGGGACAGTCCATGTAGTCTCTGCCCTGTGCAGGAACTGCTGACACACTCCTGGAAAGCAGTGATGATGCTGAACTCTCAGCTTTCTGAACTAGCACTCCTCACAGGTCCTGCTGCAGGGTTGGATGAGAGTAAGAATGTCTGACATCTACTTACAACATTAAAACCATGTATAGAAAATGACTGATGTCGATGCATTGTGTTATTTAAATAAACAGGTGTTATTCCCATTCGCTATGTCCTCTTATTTACATGAAATAAATCGTCTTGTCTGTTGTGATGTTTTGGTCGTACACTTTCAGTTTCCTGTAATTTGTGCTAAAATGAATGTGTGAAATCTTATTAAGTGTAGTTATCTACAAGGTAGGTCCTACAGTTAGTTTTTGTTCAGAAGGGTAGGGTTCTGCAAGGCTTACATGTGTGAATAATCTCTCTCCATTAAATGTTTTGGAGAGGAAACATACCTTGTACATTTCTTAGTTAGTTTCAAAATCAAAGTATAATTCAAACGAAGTGGGCACTTCAGTACTAGAGCAAAACTGCTCCCTCTAATGGATGACCAAAGGCACATGGTCCCCAAATGAAGACTGAAGTGCCACCTGAATGTAATTGTTTATGCTCAGGAAATGCACACAATGAAAATAAATGAAGTTTCGTAATATTCGTAGATGTAGGCCTATAACACTTACGTTTTTGCTGGCCTATAAACGTGTGAACACAAGAAACAGGCAGTCTTTTAAAAACCTTTATACATCTTTAATAGAGAAAAAAATGACAATGTAGTCACATTTGTAAGATGTATTGAGGTTTTTTTTCTTCTTTTTTTTAAGACAAGGGCCCCAACCAGTGATTCAGTACTAACAAGGAGAACAGCCCACAGGTTAAGTGCAAAGGGACAGGACTGGAAAGCGTATGACTTGACTTTTCTGACATTTCTGATATGAAACATGAACACATCTTGTTGCTCACTGGTGTAAGTGAGACCATACTTTACATTGTAATATAAAAGTTATAAAAGTATAAAAGTTTAAATCAGGGGTGTGGAACTCCAGTCCTGGAGGGCCATTGTGCAGCCAGTTAATTGTCAGGTTTAGGAGAACCATCAAACTGTGCTCTCAAGAACCGGAGTTTGACACCACTGGTTTAAATGCATGAGAAATGAAGTGTAATAAGGATACATTCGCCTTGCTACTATGACTCTTAATTGATCTCGTGTATGTTTTCAAATTCAGTGAATCAGTAGGCTGTTGTTGGTGAAGCCATCAATATAGTATGTGTAGAACATAACCCCTGTGAGTAATCTGTGTAATTTCAGTGTTAATGTACCCTGTAACTGTAAAACATGTCCAGTGTGTAAATACACAGGAATATACTGTAGGTGTTCACAATAATTACTGTGGTAAAGTCCCATATTCTCTAACTGTTATGGTACAGTGGAGATCTTCCCTTCAAATAACATGCAATCTGTATGCTGTATAAATATCCTAATAGTGTTCACTAATAGTTTGAAAGATTTAACACTATCCAAATGCTCGTAAAACCTACCGTGACTTTACTTGACCACAACATGACTTCAGTGTAAACCAAAATGTCATTATTCATCTTTATGTGGAACTGATTTAAAACTGAAATTAGGTGGAATTACGCTATTGAGATACTTTTTACCAACATCACTTTGTATTAACTGCCTTTGGCTGGAAGGACCACAGCTGTAGAAAGTGTAGAGAGATGCAGCAGACAAACAAAAATATAGCAGCATTACATTTTGAATGGAATATTAGGCCAATGGTGTTATGATTAAGAAAAAATGGTGGAACATCACAGAATTACTCCGAGCATCTCCTTTCACCTCCTGAATCTCAAATTTTGCATATCTGCCTCAGAATATCAGACGAATTCTGACCCGACCATCTGAATGATGCAGCTGAAAATCGAGACTCATCAGACCAAGCAACTACAACAAGCATCTAATTTTGGTGAGCCCGTGCAAATTGTAGCCTCAGTTTCCTGTTCTTATCTGACAGGAGTGGCAAGAGTTGCTTTTCTATCATCTCAAACCAGTCTGCTCAGACCTCTTTCTCTTTTTTGGACCATTCTCTGTAAACCCTAGAGATGGTTGTGCTTGAAAATAAAGATGAAGATGACTTTATTGTCAGTATGCACAAGATACAGTGAGATTGCAGGTGCCCTTCACAGTATATATATCAGACAGTATATATATATATATATATATATATGTGCACATATTTATAAAAAAATAGAAAATAAGTATTATTGGATAAAGTGTCATAGCAGGCAGTATGCTACAGGCATAGTGTTATCCCAGTAGATTCTGAAATATTCAGACCAGCCCTTCTGGCACCAACAACCATGCCACATGCAAAGTCACTTAACCCTGATAGGGTCTTCATTTTTTGGTTACACGGGGAGTCCTGCCGGGTCTGGTGGACCCATTGCATTTTGGGTCTTTTAATTCAACATATTCAAACCTTTTTTCTTAAAATGCTCTGCATATGTTTACTTCATTCCATATTGCAAGTAATATGAACAAAACATGTTAAATCGGGTCCCTGTACCTTTGTTAAATCACATTTATGAATAGATATGCCACTCATTTTCATTTGTTTTTTTATTAAAATATTACAAAATAAGGAAATGCATTATAAAACAGGCATAACTGGAAAAATAATGAACAAATGTACAAATTAAGAAAGTCTTTTGCAAACCTATAGTGTATTATTTATTTGAATTTCATTAGAAATTTAACCTACTTTTTACACCACATCTGTCTGAACAACACAGTAGTCCCACTGAATACAACTATTTTCATGCCACACTATACCACACATGAGGGGCAGAGTTTCACTGTGTGTGTATTGCGATGTACTTCTTGCACTGGGTGCATGTATATTGTCTCTATCTGTCCACCTTGGATCCACACACTTCACAGCGCTACTTTTTGTTGCCGGCCACAATCTATGTGAAAAGATAAGGATCTTTACTAGCACTTTACTTCTCTTTCTCAGAAACATACATTACACAGGTCAACAGGTCAAAATCATCAGAGATACGTTTATGTGGGGTTTTAGTGTTTTTCAAGCTGATTTCAAACCGGTGTTTAGTTTTTCCCTAGCACAGACATGGACAAACTACGGCGCGCGGGCCATATGCGGCCCGTTGGGCTTTTTAATCCGGCCCGCCGAACTCGTCCACGTTATATTATTAAATAAAATTTTATTATAAAGAC
>JBBPDB010000007.1:14396080-14420408 GCA_037974465.1 Brachypetersius altus | reverse complement strand
TCATTTGATGTATCATTTTACATAAGAAGTACAGCACAGGAGGACCCTAGCTTCTATGACTCATTATAGCTTGTTGTTTTTGAACTTTTGACAAAATGATCTTACCTCTAAAGCACAATAACGGTAAGATAGGTGTTTAACATACTTGTTAAAATAGGTGCTAAACAAAAAACAAATTAAGGAAGGCATTTGACTACCAAGCTCATTATATACTCACAATTTAATAGTCACAGCAACATTATGCCACAAAGAATCAGTCAATTTAAACTTCATTTAATGCATTTAAGCTTAAACATTAAGCTTAACCTGTTTAAACTAAAAACAGCTTATGTATGAAACATGAAATTAACTGCCATTTAGTTCTCTTCTAACTGGTTAGGAAATGTTTCGTTGGCATTCCATATTTACTGATCCAGGGACAGTGACATTTAGATTAAAGAACATGACAGCATGGGTCATGAAAGTTTGAGCAGAACTGGGGAAGTGAAGGTGTTGTGTTTTGGTGTAAATGAGCGATCGACACCTACGTAACTCATGTCTTCCCAGTGTGTAATTCTGTACAGCCTAAATTATGTATATCCCCTCAACAGAGCAATATTTTCATTTTTCATCTCCACCAAACTAAAAACATAATATGTGCGGGGTTTTCGGTGTAATATGTTCACAACTTTAATAAATAATGTACAAAGATTCAAGGCCAACATCAATCTCATCTCTGCAGACAGAGCCCAGACCCGCTTTTTGTGCAGCATAACAACACTGGACCTTAAGAAGAAAACAAGACACAAGGTTGCCAGATCTTGTCAGAAAAATAAACAACCAGGTCTATGGAAACAAATTAGCTCTTTTTAATTACAAGAACAAAATCCACTAAATGAATGAAAATGATTTTAAGAAAGTTCCATATAATGAGCTGGTCAGTAAAGGCCTCGCTGATCAAAACCACAACAGATTAGCAAACCTGGCTGTAATCAGCAAACTTGAGGATGTGATTTGAGCTGCACGGCTGTGGGTCAGCAGAGTGAAAAGCAGAGAACTGAGCACACAGTTGCACCCTCTCCTCAGTGTGGTGGCGCTGACTGTGCTGACTCCCTGTAAGGAAGTTCAGGATCCAGTTACACAGGGTGTTCAGGTGCAGCAGTCTCAGTTTGATGCTGAGGAATGATTATGCTGAATGCAAAACTGAAGCATATATACAGCATTCTCACAGAAATATACTTTTATCTTAATAGGTGAGGGCTTCAGGGATGATGGTAAAGGCATCAACCATTGAACAGTTGGCTATATAAAATGCAAGGGGTTCAGTGAGGGGGCAGCTCTAACTATATGTGCCTTAAATCAAGCATTTTTAATTAGGTTTAATTTGTATGGGAAAGGGGAGAGGAGGAGGGAATTATGCCATAAATTAACCCTGGAACAGGTATAGTGGAGAACAGGGGCGGAACAGGGGGCAAGCTCAAAGAGTTGAATATTCTTTGAGCTTGCCCCCTATTCACTTCTTTGAGTTTGCCCCCTAGTCCCCCCTCGTTCTCCACTATACTGCTGCTTTTCCAATTAAGTGTCAATGATCTGTTCTCACAAAATTATCTTTCTGTTTCACAAAATTAGTCCCATTCATTAGAAATCAAAACATGAGTGGTTTCCTGACTGTCACTTTCTAATTATGCCCGAGGATCATCTGATACGTAAGGCCTTCTGATAAGCTCCTGATGTCTAAATCAACACACTGTATCTACGTAGATACAGTAAGGAACAAATCATGACTGGACTATTGTGCTTTTGTCATTTCAATATTTTTACGTTTTCTTTCCAACCAAAGCTGTACATTTAAATAAGAATCTATGAAATAAAATGTAATTTTTATTTTGCAGAAAGTGATTGGGTCTTGTTAGTGTCTATATGACATTTTAAACAATGACATGCATGGCACTGACAGATCTGTTTGGGAGTAAATAATAATATAGCATAACAAATAATAACAGCAGCATTAACAAACACTCAAGAAACTTAAGAGGAAAAAGTATTTTGACAGTAGTGCCTTTGTGAAAGTTGAATTAGATTCTATCAGTTTTTAAATTACTTTCTCTCTTCCTGGCACATTATTCCTGCTACGCGTATTTAGATTGTAATTACGCATTCAAGCAAGGGAAGCCTTGTGGGCACAGTGTCAGGGTAAAGCAAAGAGTTGAAATTAAAACATAATGCATAACAAACAAAGCCGCTGTCATTTTGGTTTACCCTGACTCAAAGCCATATTTATCATGCACTGAGGTGAAATTCAGTTCAAAAGCAGTGTTGAAATCATCTCTTTTATGTGTCATTTTGCTAGTTATCCTTTAAATTACTGTAATTGTATCTCACATGGCATCCGCTACGCTCCTGTGTGATGCAGCCATGTGCTCTTAATAATTTGCTACTAATTGCAGTGGATATAGCAGAGCTCTTGTTTAACTTCAGTGTTTGTGATGAACATTGATGAGCGCTCTTGTAAGCAAGTAGAAGTGTTAATAGTGGAGTAAGTTACGTAAGAGTGCATCTCTCTCTCTCTCTCTCTGCCCCCCTTTTCTATATTTATTGGATTCACTGTTAATTTCTTTAATAAAGAAACGCCTGCTGTTAATCTTAATAGCTTGCACTGAATATTTGTATATCATCCAATACCTAAGGTCTCCCCCACCTCTCTCGCTCTTACTCTCTTTTCTGCCTGTGTGTGCTGCGTTGACGGATGGGTGATGGTGGAAGATCAGGGATGCGTGTGAGCAGCTGCAGGCAGCCCCCGCTGCGCGTGCAGTGTGTTATCTGCTGTGAACACATGTTCACCGGTGCAATTACGCTGCAGCCTCAACGAGAGAGCCGACCTCCTTCACACACACACACCTCAGCAGAGCCCTGTCACTCACCAACATCGGCACTGGACACACTTCAGAGTTTAAACTATTCTTTACTCATTCACACACACACACATGCACACACACACATGAACACACACTCACACACGTCATGTTTGTTAAAGTGTTGTAAAAACCTGTTCAATATTAAGCCTTTAGAAAAATTTTAATGTAACTATATAATTATTCAAATGTGATTTTTTTTTTTCTCAGAATCTCGCAAACCCATTTCTGTGCAAATAAGAAACATTCATAATTTTGTAATAAACGTTCATACTTCTTTTTAAATGAGTGAATAGGCAAAACTGCAGAGTAGAAAAAGCACGTACTTTTATCCAGAGCGACGTACATCAGTGCTCAAGTAGTCCACAACTGTTCTTAAACCTGTAAAGCAGCTTAAATCCATGTCAACTATTTAACCAAACTGCTGCACATTCAGTCAAACAATACCTGAACAACACAAGTCGTAGAAAAGTCAAGAGTTAAGACAAGAGTAAGGAAGGGTTATTTTTTAAGTAAGCAGTAGAATAAGAAACATAGTTAGTCGTCAATGTGCTCCTTGAAGAGGTGGGTCTTCAGGTGACGCTTGAAGACAGCGAAGGACTCTGATTGGAAGAGGGAGTTCGTTCCACCACTGCAGGGGGCCAAGACTGTCTTGATACATGTCTCTCTCTTCTACTGAGCAGCGGAGGCTCGAGACAAATCGTGCTTGAAGCCCTGAGAGGATGAGAAGTGATTGTTTGATCAGTGCTGTTATGTATGAGGGTGCAAGTATATTCTTGGCTTGAATTTAACAGGGGCAGCCACGGGGAGTCAGTGAAGGTTCCTTAGTAAAGGTGTGGTGTGAGTGAACGTTGAACACTAACCGTTCTGAATCCGCTGAAGTGGTTTAGTTACCTTCTGTGGAAGTCCAGCCAGGAGAGAGTTGCAGTAGTCCAGTTTCAAGATGACCAGGGACTGGACGAGAATCTGTGTAGCTTTCGTGGTGAGGAAGGGTCCAATTCTTCTGAGGTTGTAGAAACACAGTGGTGGTAGTGTGATGGTTTGGGGAGGCTTTACTGCCTCAGAGCCTAGGCGACCTGAATGAAACATGACCTTTGCCTTTGTGTCCTGACATAAACCCTATTGAGATGCTGTGGCTAGACCCTAAACAGGCATCTCATGCTCAAAAGCCCTCTAGTGTGGTTGGATTACATTAATTCTACAAAGAAGAGTGTGATTAAATTCCAGTGATGAGAAAGTCTGATCTCCGAGGATGCTTTCAATTGCAGGCATTGCTGCTAAAGGTGGCGCAGCCAGTTGTTTAATTTAGGGAGCAATCCATTGTCCAAATAGGTGATATGTTGCAAAGTCTTTATTCTTCCATAGAAAAATCACACATAAAACCTTCTCACACATATTTCTGTATTTCCATATCCCCAATACACACACACACACACAACATTTTCCTTCAGATATACACACTGTATCACAGCTTTCCCCTTCAGATCGGTGCATTTCCTCCAGGATTTTCTCCTGTTTACTGAGCTCCTACGTCCAGCACCGACACAGAAAAAATAAGCACCGTGCCTTTGATCACACGCCATCCTGGCACGTCAAAAAGTTTTTAAACCCGCTGGTTCTCCCTCCCTTTATTCATCTTTTTTTGTGATTTTCTCTTTGTTCTCAGGCTTGCCTGCAGTTTTTTCCCTTTCCATCTCACCTCCTCCTTATCTTCCCTCCTGTCTCGTATTATTTCTTCTGCAGTAATAATAGCGCATCAACTTTTCATGATGCACTATTCCCCATTCTGCAGAAATTTCCTCCAGTGCGCAAGCGTGGTCCTACCCATTCCGAATTTAAGCTTAGGAGATTCTCAGGCATGTCAGGTCTTTGAAGTCGTGCAGAAATAAAAAATCCTATTGTGATAAAGTCTGGGCGCCGGGAAAATAAGTTATCTAGCATAATTTCATTTCCATCTAAAAGGCTTTGTAAGTCTGTGAATGTACACTTGTTCATATTCACATATATCAGATTTTGGCTTTCCTCGATTTTTATATCTTTGTTGCCAAGTATTTCAGGATTCAGGAGTGTAGCACTGGTGACCTTGATGTACAAGTGCTGTTCTAGGCCTTGAGGAATGAAGTTTTGAGCATGAGAACAGTGTAGGAAAAAATAAGGCACTTTTAGTGATGTCTGGAAGTGTCACGAGGCTGACCGCGAAGCCAGCACTCGGAGCTACCTCTAGGGGAACAGGAACAGGCAAACAAACAAGGATCCATTCTGGGGTTTTATTAAACAAAACGAAAATAAAGGGCACGATGGCCTCCTAAAACTTACAAACAGGGAACAGGCAGGATAAGGGTAGGGTAAATGAGGCGATGGACACATGAGGCATGGAACACAAGGACGGGCTTATAAGGACACCAAATCACAGGACAAAACACAGGCAGGTGATCACAACAGAGACACGTGACGCAAGAACATGACATCAAAATAAAAGCCCAAAATCAACGAGAACAGAAAAGAAAAGCAAACGAAAAATAGAGACCCCTAACGGCCGCTGACCGAGCCGTGTCAGCCGGAAGAACATGCAAACCTTGGTCATTAACCTATTAGAAACACATTAAACCATTTTTGTAATGGATCTTTTTAGGAGTAAAAATGTATTAATATTCAGGGTACTTTTTACAGATGCATAAACGACAAATGAAGCACCTCCAAATCCCCTATTCAATATATCCCACAACTATAGATAAGCACATGATCACCTTTTCAACATTTCCATGTAGCGGCAGAGGCATTGGGACTGTTACTGGGGCCCAGATTCGTGGAGCGGGTTTTGGTGCCAGCATTTCAGCCAGTCCATGGACCCCAAAAGCACTAGGGAAAACATCCCTTCATAAGGTCCTGAAAGTTGAAGTGCTTACCACAGGCCTGAGAGCCTGCATCCTCGGGGCTGGCTTGAGTGCTGGTGTCCGTGTGCTTTGAACAGACCCGGGGGCCTGTCTCGTTGTTTCAGGCAGGGGGACCTACCTGGACCTGGGAGGCGCTTGGGAATATGTCCCACGAAGTCAACACGGAGACCGGTGCACCCACTGTAGGCCCAGGAGCCTACATCCCTTCTTGCAGAGGCGGCAGAGGTGGCAGAGGTGGCAGTGGCGGCGCATCCTTGACCTGCTTGATGCCCGTGTCCTTCAGGCGAAGGAACCTGCTGTGGGGACAGCGCTGTGGCCGTGGGAGCACCAATATAACCTCCCTCCAAGCCGGCCTGAAAGCCTTGAGTGCTTAAATGCAATGAAAAGGCAACTATTCTTCCACTGACAGCTGAATCCAATGTGAAGATGCAGGTCAGGCTTTTCAACTCACAAAGAATTACTGTAACCCTAGAGCTGAACTTCGCATTGAGAATGCGGGAGATGGACTGAAAAGGACAATCATTCAATGGGACTACATGAATTAGTTTAAGCTCGGTAATAATGATTTGTTGCAAACCAGTTGCAAGTCATTTTGGTAGGGTTAAAAGTATCAGAAAGAGTTTTGGGACTCGATTTCACAGAGTGACATTCAATTTTGTAGGCACTCAACTTCACTCTAAATTAGAGACAGCATTCTAGAGCTGTCTGAAAACCCTGACTGCAAAAATACACCCTCTCACAACACACATATGAATAGATTCATCAGCGTTTTAGTAAAGAATTTCACCAGTGCAATTCAGGTAGCAAGAGGAGAGATTTTGTAGTTTTTGTTTGTCCAATTACGATCACAATAAAGTAGTAAGTTTAAACACTGTAACAGACATTTAGGCACTGAATCTGTAAGTATATTCAAGTGAAAGTCTTATATGTGCAGCCTGTTAAACTATTAGCCATAGTATAGCTGCCATGCTGCTCAGAATTGGACCTAGTTGTTAACCAAAACTTCCTTCATACCTAGTTTAGTCTGGTTTTAGGCTTTCTACAGAAAAATCACACATAAAGTATATACTACCAAGTATATAAAAGCGAGGCGGGTTTTTTGAGCTTTTATTAAGAGAAAATTAATTTAATCTAGTAATTGCCGCAGCCCAGTAAAACACTGTTCCTGGGACAGTACGCATGAAGATGAGTAAAACTGTTCTGCTTTAACAGTTGCAAGGAACTGAGGAGGACAGATTGAGTTGGAAAATAAAATTTCACTCAAATTCAAGCATAACCATGACAGTCCAGGGTCATGGTCCAGCAAAGATAACACAGATGATCCAATATCAACAACAAATCCAAGTTATACAGGGCAAAGAGAATCATGAAGGTCAGGCAAGGCACATAATCCAAAATAGATACAGCAAAAGTCAATAACCAGAAATGGGAGTATCAGGGGCAAGGCAAGAGGCACAAGTAAAAAACAATCCAGATCAAAAGACAGGGCAAACAAAGGCAGTGGATACAAACACACAGTGCACCATGAAAGGCAGGACTTGACAAAACCCATAACCATCTCAGTCTTTAAATAACATAACGTCTTTAGTTAACTAGCTCCCCTAGCAGGCGTAGGCTGAACAGCAACACAGAGCACCATAATTGTAAAATTTCAAATTAGTTGTTCCGTGCACATTATTTTTGAGGATATAATTAAGCCATAAATATTTAATTAAACTCATAAATATTTTCAGATGAGCCCTACTGAAAGCAACCTGTACTGATAAACAGGTTTTTAAATCAAAGAATATGTTTACTTCTGGTTGAGTAATTCCCTATAATCCACACTCAAATACATTTTAGCTGAAAAATATATGGAATGACCACAAAATTATGATTTGTAGTAAATAAACAGACTTCATATAACATGCCACAAATAAATACAATTGCATCGTTGTACTTAATGGCATACATGTTTTTCATTAAATAGAGGATGCAATGATGGAATAACTTAATGTGGAATAAACTAATTATGTAATGGCCTTATTAATTTGCACTTCTAAAACAAAACCCAGCACAAGTCTAAAAATACAAATGAATCTTCAATTCAAAGAGAGTGTTCACAGACCTTAATACACTATTGGACTGGGCTAATTAAAACAAAAACATAGCCCCAACAAGAGAGTTGTCAATTGAAACAATGAAAATGATCATAAAATTCCTTCAAGAAAGAAATTCAACACAGTGTTTAACATTTAACAAAAGGCAAGATTATAATATAGAAAAGAATACAACAAATCAACCTATGGGTGGAAACAGGAGTGAATGCTTGGGATAGAACTGTAAAAATGGGCTGAATGAAATGGGACTTACATATAGATAAGCCAAAGAAAACCAGCACTAGCACCTAAAAAGAAGAAAACAAGACAGACAATACAGTGGCTGAACAGAAGCAGCCATGGAGTGTGGATGAAATTGATATTTAGTGATTAATGACAAATCTGCACTGGACTGGGAGATGATCCTGGAAATTTGTCTGCTGCTGATCTAATGTAACAATGACTGGCTCAAGAAAGCTAGCAACTATAGTTTAGGGTTGTATGTAAGGTAAAGAACCAGGGGGACATGAGAATCATTACCTCAAATTTTGTTCCATCAATCGAAAACAGAAAATAAAGAACTAATTTATTAGGATGATAATGCATTTTGCCACAGAGCAAGGCGTGTTAAAGCTTTTCCTCAAGAAAAGCATTTCAACTCAGTTAATTGGGCAGCGGTCTGATTTGTTTGTTTCTTACAAAGTTCAAAAGCCGGGTGAACATCCTTTAAATGTGATGACTCCACAATTTTGTCAGCACATTTATGTAAGTAAGACTTTGTGGTACTTTTTCCACTTCTGAAAACTGTATCCAGCATGAACATCTAAATCACTCTTGCATTGTACTGTCATTCAAGGTTAGTGCCCAAGTGGGTTTAACATTCACAGCAGTTCGTTTACATCACATCCAATCGAATTATTACATTATATATATTATTAAATTATTATATTTTGTACCAAAGACATAGGCTGAATGAATTCAATGGAGCCTCCATTTCAACAAGACAGTGCTCACTCAACCAGTAGCAAGGCTGTGTCAGTGCTGAAATGTGTAGTGTTTTCCATATCGACACACCTTCCTCGCCTCATCAGCTATTTCATTTTAAATGTGGGGTGTTAGAGTGTCAAAAACACACCCGAACTGTGCACTGTTGAGGAGCCCAATGGCTGGTGCTTAGAAACATTGACGTGAAACACTTTTCCCAGCCAGTCCAGCTGAGATACACGGCAGCTCTGAACATGGGCTTTAAAAAAAGCCTGATTTTGGTCAGCAGGAAGGCAGAGGCCAGAAGTGTTAAGGCTACGTTTGTGATGGGGTTCCTGTGAATAAACTTAAGGCAGAGGAAGCATGAGATGGAAGGCCAATCCTCTGGGCAGTTAATTCACTTCCCTTTCTTCACTCTTATTAGCAACTTCAGCTACCTTTATTTTGCACATGACTAATGGAAAAGTCTTACCTCTAATTTGTTCTCCTTCAACCTGCAGTCGATTGTGTTTAACACCTGAACTAGAATCAACCCCTCCTCTTTAATCCTTTTGTGTGGTTCCACCCGACCTGATTAACCTCTGATTGAATGTGCACTATAATTCATCTGCTTTAGAGAAGAGAGGAGGAAGATTCACACACACTCTTTAAGGCCAGAAAGGGCTCTTTGGAGAATAGGATGGAAAAATATATATATATATATATATAGACGGTATCTCATCACAGAGGAAAACACCTCACCAGTGGCATTCAGGGTCTTTCTCCTGCTTATTATTGAGGTCTTGGAGCTCTTCACAAACGCACCAAAAAGCCAGGCACCAAAACAATGCAGTTAGGGTGTTAGAGGCTCGACTGGATATGTTTTTGATTCAAAGCAGATTCGACTTTGAGGCCTTAGCTCTTTTACCAATGTGAGCTGAAAGTTAGGAGCAAGTAAACAACCTCTAAAAGCTCTCAGAAAGCCAAGACTGAGACTGAGCACAGAGAAAGAGAACTTGAAATGAACACTGCTTATTTGTGTGTGCGCACATGTTCACCAATCCGGTCCCCCAATTAGTGGGTTAGGGATGTAACAGCCTTGCAGTTGTGTGTTCTTTTGGGTTTGTGTGCAGACATCTGTAGCAAGAAAGCCTCCATTCCCCTTAGGCGTGATTTTTTTTGTTGTAATTTTGTGATGTTAAGGTCAGTTAAGGAGAGTTAAGGCTACTTTCAAACTCGGTTGTCAATGATAAGAGCCTGTCTAGAATTTTACTACAAACTTGACCATGATGAAATGAGTCTTTTGTTCTTTTGTCCAGTTCCATTGTTTACGCCTCTGTGTGAAGATGCTTTTGATCATCCCTTTCTGGAGTTTCTGGTGGATGGAGATCTACCTTCTGTTTTGTGGTTCTTAGTTGTGTGTTGTATAAGCTTCAAGACCACAGCAGTTTAGTCCCAAATCTTACCACAAAGTGCTAATTTCAAGTCCTAGGTTCCATGTGCGGTCCATCATGCCTTCCAGGTCAAAAGTCTCTGCATTTCAATGAGTTCTGGGGTTATGTGCACCATGAAGGTTCAAGTTCATCGTAACTCCTTAATATCATGGTCCTTGTGCTCTCGTCTTTGGCTGCACTCCAGGGGTCCAACCCCACACCCCTTTGGATTAGCACAGCTTTTCCATTCGAACAGCCACCACTCAAAACACGGGGAACGAAAACGGGCAGTCTGAGAGGATTTAAGCAGCTGACCGGAAAACTTTGCATTGCTTCTGGGACACAAAGAGCTATATTACACACCAAAAAAAGCTCCAGCTTAGGAACTGAGTGGTATAATGTGAAGATATTATATACATTTTTCAAATGACACATCATGCCTGGAGGAATTATGGTAGGGGAGGCATAAACATTTGTGAGTAATATCATACCAGGAGCTCTCCCTACTGCCACATGCCTTCCCTTAGGGACTTGCAGCAAAGTAATAAAAGTCTATATTAATCTATTCCTCAGATTCAGGCCCATGAACTGCATCTTTTCGAGAGCTCTTCATGCATTTATTCCACATCAACATACACCGACCCAAAAAGATGGACAGTGCTGCAGTTTTAGCACAGTAATTAAATGCTATATTAAAGTTGTCAGTGTAATGTGGAGTGAGATTACGGCACTCCCGGGCTGATTAATTATTTCTACAGCTCTGCATCTAAACAAGCATGGTGTTGATTTCCATACACCCCACCAAGCCATTCATCAATTAATTACAATCAGGGTATTCCTCAGTCGGCTTGTTTAATGGGTGCTTCGTGGAACACGCAGAAAAGGAGTTGCTCTGTATAATTAAGCATAACCTGCATGGCATATTAAGGCTATGGTCTGTTATATGCAAACAAGGTTCAGTCTTGGTCAATTTAGTTTAGTTTTAACATGTAGGTGAGCTGTACTGTTTGCATTTAAATTATTGCTGATGTTCTGTAGTCTCATCTGTAATTGTTTTTTCTTATTTAGTCCAGGAGTGAGTGACTGGCAAAACAAGAACTCATAAATCATTAAACAATCTGGCAGAGTAGAGAAAATTCAGAGAGCAGCATCAATCATCAGCCAATTTTTATTAAATGGTTTTCAGTGGTTGGGGCTCCAGCCGAAACACTTAGACAACCAGAATGCTCTGGAGTCATGTTTGCTGTGTGAAGCCAGGAAAGAGGGATGCATGAGCAGGAATTAGAATGAGTTGCTTTAATCCAAAGGTGGGAAAAGGAACAAAAGGAAATAGGAAAAGACAAACACAAAGCTCTGGCTTGTGCTTGGGAAGGCTCAGTGCAGAGTTCAGATGGGCAAAGCGCTTTTCAGAATCCCATAGGCGGAAGGAACACGGTCCTCCTGTCAGGTCAGGTCTGTGCGAAGCCAGTGCCGGAGATCCGGTGGGTTGCTACACTGAAGATCCTCCAAGAGAGAATAGCGTGAACCAGGCATAACAGGTAGGAATACTCAGGGCTTAGGAGAGAACACAAGGCAGACAATCTCCCAACAACAACAATACAAGTGGGATTGAACAGGAGAAAACAAACAGTGAAATAATGGTGGGGGCAGCCCAGGCTCAGTACTCCAGTCACCGGGGCAGCTGGAGATGGTCATGAGAGGTGTGGCAGTGACAGATTCATTTTTTTGTGACAGGGGTGTGAACTAGTCTAAATCCACAGTCTAACTCAGACATGGGCAAACTATGGCCCGCAGGCCATATGAGGCCCGTTGGGCTTTTTAATCCGGCCCGCCGAACTCGTCCACGTTATATTATTAAATAAAATTTTATTATAATGACACCTCAATCATTTTACCTAGCTGTAATTCCCATCTATCCCAGCAGAGGGCGCACCCCAAAGACATTGACCCTTGAGTGTGATGCATTACGGTTACTCTCTACTTCATTTTGCCGCTTTGTACTTTCAGCCCTTCAGTAAAAATGAGCGGACCGAAGAAAAGAAAAGTAGGCAGTGAGTGCAGAGTGTTCACTAAATAATTAGCATATAATAATTATATGCTAAGCATTTTTGAAGAAACAGTGGTAGCTGACTGACACTGATCATTATATCTATGCCACAGTGTCGCCTAACTTAACACTGAAAATATTGAAACAGTTACTTGATTGGTACTGCGTTAAAAAAAAAAACACATGCAAGTTTATTGCAAGTGTAATATTGCATAAATAATTCAAAAAGTTGATGCGACTGAAAAAAAACTGATAGCAGATCTGAAATCAGCATGAAAAACCATTTAGAAAAGTGTGTTGTTGTTCTGATGATTACAAACTATTGTTTTGTTGACCTGTGTTACTGCACAAGCATCAAACACACCCTCTGCAGATGATGGTTCTGTAATTTGAGGGTACACAGGACTGATGATTTCCACACTTTCACTAGCCCCGTGTCCAGTGGATCTGAGGACCCTGTATGGGATGAGGTTAGTTAAAATTTTTTCTGATTTATGTTCTTTACAGAAAATGAGCCAAGGCCAATGAATCTAAGTTTGAAAAAACAATTATTTGTATAATTTAAGCTAAAAACTGAAAATCGGCCCCACAGACCCGAAGACCTTATAAGCGTTAAATATCGTTTCTGATGCATAGTTTTAACTTCAGCAACTTGTCTTCACCAAGTCTAGATGCCTAAATGCATTGCATTGCTACCATGTGTTTGGGTCATAAGCTATTTGTGCTAACAAGCAATTGAACATGCGTACCTAATAAAGTGGTTGTGTAATATTAATTACACAGACACATTTTGAGTCTACAGAATCCAAAATAAGGGGTTTTTCATTCTCCCCAAATCCCAGCACTAATATTAGGCACGACCACAAGGTGGCAGTCTTGTCAAGGCCTTGTCACATTCTTCAACATGCCTAAACCCATAGATTTTTCTGCCTGATGAAAAATGTAGCAGCACAGTTTCCATTACTGCTTGCTAACCCTACCCTGGTTATGTAAACCCCTCATAGTCCCCGGAAACTGGCTATGGATTTCGCCATGCATTTTAATATAAAGCCAACTCCAATATGTATGTACAGCACTGTTCCTCAAGGCTGCCTTGTCATTCTCCCAGCTCTTGGAGACACCGGACTTGAGACATGTTTCTCCCTCTCAGAAAATGGTATGACAATTCAGTTCAGGCTGAGTTCACATAAGAGCTCTCTGCGCTTCACTGCCTATCTCTGCCTTCCATTTCCTGGCCATTCAGGCTCTTGAGCTGTGATGTAGAACTGCGAGGTCACAACTCCTCAGCAACAACATCTTATCGGTATATAACGGTGTGAAAAGACTGGCCTGCTCCCTTCGCCCTCTTTGCCAGTGAGAGCTGATTGGCACAGCTTCTGATTTTCTGATAAAGAAATGGTTCTTTCTTTACTCTTACCTGTAAAATTTCAGGCGTGACGAGTGTCCAACCGGTTCCATGCTTTGAAATTCCTTCTCCTGAAACACAGCATGTATACAAATAATTTCTCATGCCAGCTTCAGACCACAGCCATGGCAAGTAAGACGGATGTTGTTAGCACGGCTGTTTAGAATTCAGCCGTTTTTCACATCACGCCACTGTTCATCTAACTTACGCGCCTAGGATCTGCGCACACTTTCACCCCGCAGGTGTCGGTCTTTTTAGATGAGCAATGATGAGAAAACGCTCCATGAATCTTAGGCTAAACACAGCAGAGTGATGGTGGGAGTGTGAGGGACAATGTGCTGACATGTAGACTAACTCGGGAGGGAATGAGCTGTGGACCCCCCTCGGTGGAAACATGGCCTAAGAGCCGCTTAGCCCTGAGAGGAATAAGCTACACCCACCATCAGAGCCTCAGCATCCTGTCACTGCGAGGACAGATCTCAGAATGTCTAGTAGAACATTATGTTTCCTATTTACATAAAATAAATGAACAGAGAAATGACTGGGAGAGAAAAATAGCAAATGCAAATATGTCTTTACTTAAGGAACATTATCTTAGATGTATGGAAAAACAAAACAAATACGCAGAAATCTTGACAGCTCCAACACAATCAGAAAAAAGAGTAGTGTACAACAGAACAGCAAAGTACAAACAACATAAATCAACCCTGAAAGGTAGAACATGGTCCTAATGTCCAATTGCATGCCTTAAATAGATACAATTGAAAGCCTTGAGTCTAGACTAACAACTAACGGCTATATAATTCATGCTACACTACAATAGGACAATGTGAAAATATGTAAGTTCTCTAGACCAAAACCTCATTTGGACATGAGAGGGCCATGATGGTAAATATATGTTTAGTTATTCTCTCTATAAACATGCTTTTTAATAATCCTAATCTTTAATAATCCTTAAAAATATGATTGGCATAAGTGTTTAATGCTCTGCAGGCATGTAATAAGTACAAATTAAATACAATTTTTAATTCCCCCACGCAGGAGGAGCAGCAGGAAGAGGAGTGATGACGCAGTTCATATTAAATCCATATTAAAGCTGCATTTACAGGACCCGTGTGCACGTTTTCATGTGCTTAAGAGTTCGTACTTACACACTAAAAATCACACGTGCATTTTCTCAGAGGCACAGAGACGAAATCATTGAAAGTTAAAGTGTAAATTGGCTCCTGTTGTATGCCTTGGCTCCAATGAATTCCTTGTGTTAGATTATGCGGTTAGAGGGCTCTAAATCATACAGACGAGATAGCAATAATCACCTTTGCCGGCTGCTTCCTGTCCTCTAACTATCAATTCCCTCTCTTGTCTCCATCACTTTTCCAATCTGTGGACTTGAAAAGTCCTCTTACCTCCCCATGTTTCCTGCTGCCTCCATTCCAGCCTCCTAACCACAACCTTACAAAGCCCCTTTCCACATTTACCACCTTTTTTCTAAATGTTCCATTTGCTCTGCAGGACAATGATTTGTATCAAGGTTGGCGAGGTAATATCTAGCGGCCCGCGCCTCCCATCATGCGGGGTAATTAAAGATCGGACTTACTGGAGGGTTCGGCTTTGTTCAGAGTTATTAAATCGCCCTCTCCTTTCACCATGACAGCCAGTGCTCCTCTCCCTCCTCTTCAAATCTCACCATCTCTGGCCTAAGTTTAGCTTTTTTATCCATCCAGTCCTTTTGTTATTCTGGCATCTCCATATCAGTCTTTTTCATTATCTCACAGTGAAACGTAGAAGGAGAGAAAAAATCAATAAATCCCTTGGCTAATCCTTTATTGCCCTGACAGACTTATAATTCATACTAAGTAAAAATGAGAGAAAAAATTCAACCTTCTCCTGAGAGTGTTTTGCATCTACATTATGCTAAGCTTGTTTCAGCCAGCTATAGTGTTTGTCATATAACGCATGCTGCAATTAAGTCGATATGACTCAACATGATGCCATCCGACATAAAGTCTGTCTGAAGCTTGATGCAGTATGTAAACATTGAAAAAGTTTGAAAATGTTGCATTTTAAGGCTTTAAGTCTATTTTGGATTCATTGTTTCTGATTATCACACTATATGGACGAAATTGGTATTGGGACCATTTCAGTGTTGAATTCGGTGTTTCAGTCAAACTCAGTGCCACAGATGCATAAAATCAAGAATGCTTAGACATTCTGGACAATGCCATACTTCCTACTTAGTTGACACAGTTTGAGAAAGACCCTTTCCTGTATCAGCATTACTGTGCCCCAGTGCACAAAGCCAGCTCCATAAAGACATGGCTGGATGAGTTTGATGTGGAAGAACTCAGAGCCCTGACCCCAACCCCATTCAACACCTTATATTGTAAAATATTCTAACATCAGTGTCAGTGTTTCACAGAATGAATGGGCACAAATTGTCCCAGAAACTCCATTATCTTGTGGAAAGCTTATAACAGTTGAAGCTGTTATAGCTGCAAAGGGAGATAAACTCCATATTAAAGTTTATGTGTTTGAATACAATGTCATTAAACTCCCTTTTGGTGTAATGGTCGGGTGTCCTAATACTTTTGTGCAGAAAGTGTATGTCGGTTTTAAACACACAGTGACTCAAACAGCCTGTTTTCAACGTGAGTTGAAAGATGGTCACGTAAAATGATCTCCTCTCTTTGATAAACCCACAGAACACATAATAAATTGACTAAATAGGATAAGCACAATTTTAGTCAGTTTTTGGTTTATATGGTTTGCTTTATGCCAGATATGGTCCCACCGTAACTTTACTGAAAATTGTCAAGTATCTTATGATATGTCTCTTTGTTCCATAAAGTTTAACAAAAGATGCTGCCCTGACTGTTTATTAGATTGAAGCAGTAGCATCATTTCTCTTGCAGAGATCTGCACAGAGGTACTTTAAGACAGTAGAAGTAGAAGCTGCCACAGTTCACATTTAACAAAAAACTTTGAAAGATGAAATATAGCTGTAGCTTTGAAAGCTAATGTAATGGGATTCACTCTTTCACTCTTTTAATAGTTGTAAGAGATTTAAGCTCCACGGCGGAATCAATGTTGAGAATAAAGTGCTTTCAGCTGTCTACGCGGCTCAGCAGATCAATGTAAACATTACGGACATTTAGATGGCTAACGATTGTGCGAGGAGGTGTATTTTAGCTTGGCTGTGAGAGGTGCTCTGTCTACCTTGACTCAAATGACATGAATAGCCTCATTAGGAAGGAATAATGGTTTTGTGGCTGTGGCCATGTGCTGAGATCTTTTTCTTTCCAATTAACACTCTCCCCACTGAGGGAGCCTTTCTGCCACACAGTGAAAGCCTAGTTCAAACATTTCTCCTTCCTTTGCCAGACATTAATCAAAGAAGTACCCCTCTAGATTCATGCCATGTCTTAAACGTTAAATGATATAAATTATAATGTAATGTTTGAATCATGTAGTTATATATCTCCTTGCTATATTTCTGAAATACAGCTGTCAATCCAGACAAGGATGTTGAACCTATATATTCACACTGTATAAATAATGAGTGTGTTTTGTTCACTTTTGACTTACTAAGAAGACATTTTAAGTGACACTGACTCTGATTTCCACTCTTTTTGACACTTAAAGGTAAATTATAACAGGTAATATTGCTAGTCAACAATCACCCAGCCCTCTCCTACCTTCACATTTCATCAATACCTCCTGCCAACTCCTGACTGTGGCCAAGTCCTTTCAAGCCATTTCTCAGATGTAAAGACATTCATTTTCATATGGAACTTCTTCGAATTCTTCTTCGAAGTATCTGTAGGAACCAAAATGAGCTTTATCTTAATTCCTATCTTTCTTTGCATATTGAATATTAGTGTGTGTGTGGGTGTCTGTGTGAATGAGTGATCACGTGTGTCCACAGATGTATCTACCCCTACCTAGAGGACTCAGCCACACTAAAGGTGGAGCCCAGGGGGAAGACCTTAAGAGGCAGAGGTCATAGCATCTGGGTGTGGCTGAGAGGGCAAACAGTCCTTTGACCGTGCTGCTTCATGTCATGTGGAATGGCCATACAGAGACTCTCAGATTAACTTGTTTGTTTTATTTCCCTTTAAGTTATATGTTAACCAACATTTGCTAAAATAAATGGTCTTTGGACCAACTGGAACATCAACTTCTCATCATCTGTTATCTGCACATGTCAAGACAAATCCAGCTTAGTCAACAAAAGGGGGAACTGAAAAAGGCTCCTAGCGTATCCTATAAAGAAATACTTTTTTTCTGACCTCCACATCCTAGACTAGATGCACAGTGCTGCTGGGTTGTGGCCACTTGATCATGACATGAGTGAAGTTACACACTGACTTCTGAAGAAATGAAGCAAAAATAACAAAGGAGATGAAGCCTGAGTCATCCAGTCTGGTGGTTCTTTAAAATCAGATTAATTCCTGTCTGAAAAGGGAATTATGCGATTAGAATAGCACATAATAACTGATGTTTAACCCAAATAATAATAAACACATTTTTCCACTGTAATGTGTTGCCAATGAAAAGAGGACAGACTGATACAACTGCTGAAAATGGTAAAGACTACATGGACAAAAGTTTTGGGACTCCTGACAAACCTAGTGTATGTCAGAGATTAGCGAGGACATCCACCCATTTATTATCTGAGCTGCTTATCCTTAACCAGGGTGGCAGGAGGTGTAGGAATCTTGTAGAATGTTCATAGAGCAAAAGGTGGTGATACATTTGAGAGGTCTGGCAAGAACATGATACAGAGAATGAAGTAACAATTTGAGGCTCCACTGTACTTTGTAGATGTTAACATACATTGAACTAAATATCTAACTTTACTAAGTTTTTACTAAGTGAACCTTTAAACCTAATTTAAACCTAATCTTTAAAAGTCATATGTCCAGTTAGTAAAGCATTTCTGCTCTGAATGTTTAGGGATTAAATATTCAACAAATAAACCGATACCATTCTATTTGTAATTTAATCCAAGATGGTCATCAATATGCAATGATGTCTTTTGTCGTAGACATGCTGTAGTAATTTCTGAAAAGGAGCCACACAGATAAGCAAACTGAGCGAAGAATGAATAATAATACTTCTATAATATGATATAGTTTACTCATTTTAGGTGAAATGTTTCTGCCGCAGTTCTAAAATTATACGATTAATACCTTATAATTCATAATCTATGACACTAAACATACATTTGATTGGAGACTTAAGAAATGGTGGTTATTGACAGTTCTCCAAAGTAGAAATACATCAAAATGCACCAGCGCAAATGAAAATGACTAGCGGTGAAGTGATCAAACATCACTCTTTGCTCTGTTGTGAGGGCTTTTTCATTTGTGTACAGTGCGGCGTAATTGGCCCTGGGCTGGCTGGAGGTAGGTTAATTTGGAGCAATAATTTTGATGAAGCAGCATGGCAGGAAGCTAATACTGGTAAAACCCTCAGCTAGGTGAGATGTCGGCAAACTGTTTATACACTGTATGTATTGTGAATCAATCCCATGCATCTTAGTGAGGAAAGTATAGGGCAGCATGCCATGGGCCAGACCCCTCCTGTTCAGAAGATCACCAAATGCCTTTATAGTTATACATTTTTGCATTGATTATGTATATGTTCTGTAAAGGATCAAAGTGACTGAGTAGCATGAGAAAAAGCCTACATGACAAAAACTCACATCCACTAGAGGTAAAACAAAACTTTATTAAGTTGTTGCTGTGCTCACTGTGATCAATAGACAGGACAAATGAACAATTCACTTGGAAAAGGACTGGTTCTGTAAAGAACCTTTTTGTTTGCAAATGAGATGTGATGTTTACAAAAGCCTGTCAGTTAGAATAAAAAAAGTTATATACCAGTTATATGTAACCATATGAAAAGTCATGAACCACATAAGAAGATTTCTATTTAACTATGTACACCGAGAACATACTATACAGGTATAGTTTTGCTCATCAAGGTACAAGGGGCAACATGGTCATTAAGGTCCAATTTTGTACCTTAAATTAGCATTTTCATAAAATACAAAAATTAAAATGCACAGGGCAGTCAATGAGAGCGCATGGCCATCAGTGCAGCAGGAATGGAATATGATACATTTATGTTCGTTAAAGGAACTGAAAATGTAACCTTGAGGAACCAACTCCAGTGATGCATGATAGTGCCTCCCCAGTTTTTTCTGGCGTGTAGCGTAATACACTTTCATAGCTCATCAGTTCCGTTTACCTTCAGTTAAAAGTCAAATTTACACCGGCCTTTGAGGTGATTGTTAAAGAAAAAATCTAAAATAATTTTGTAAAAAATTTATGTTACTAAGTCTTCGGGGTTGGGGTTCAAATCCTGGTCCTGGCCTTATGTGTGTGTAGTTTGCATTTTCTCCTTGTGGTGGCGTGGGTTTCCTCCAGGGTCTCCGGTTTCTCCCACAGTCCACGTGCAGCAGGTGAACTAAATTGACTGGAAGTGTGAATGTGGGTGGATGGGGTGTGTATGTGCGCCCTGCCCACAGTGAGTCCCTGCCTTGCACCCGTAGACCCCGTGATAGACTCTGGGTGCCTGCGACTCTAGTAAGGATTGAGTCATTACTGAAAATGAATGAATGAATGTTGAAGAAGACTACTAGTTTCTTATAATTTGCTCTAATTGTGGATTCTTCAACTCAGTGCCCTTGTTGTACAGTTCTGTAGATGAGACAAGAGCACTAGCTCTTTTGATGTATTCCGTTCGTCACTTGGCAGTACTTCCCAGTCACTTTTCAAAAGATGCACAAAAGGAAACCTTTCATTCTGTAAAGACATCAACTAATAGGACGGTTTGATTCCCGTCACTTTTCACTGTTTCTCTGACTGACCTTGCACGGGTTTTACATTAAATGCACTCAATTACTCACATGCAGAGATGCTTCATGTCAAGACAGACATGTTATTTGAAGCCCTTCTTTGTTTCATACAAATGCCTGTTAATAGAGGCTGCTGGCAAAGATAAACGCCAGAAGATAGTTATCTTGCCTGAGGATGGTTGAGTAATGGATTGTAAGTGAGTGTGGGATTTTTAAAGAGGGCTTTCAATAGCTGTTGTTGATGTTAATACTTCACTTGTTTTGCTTGTTCAAGCAAGTTTGCGCATCAAAATTAAGTGCTTTTCTCACTGTTTAGTTGCTTTTTCATTTTGACTATATAGTGTTCTGTATCACTGATTCAATTACCATTATGCTCACTCGTAATTGGACAATTATCATACCTAGAGAGTTAAAGAGTTTGTGATGCCCTTCCTCCACTCATGCAAATGATTCAGAAAAATGGTAAGTAGAGCAATTTCAGATAGGGAAAAAAACCCTCTCATTAAAAATGATGCTGCTCACTCACTCTGAAATCCTAGCTTGCCTTGCATACCTGCTAGTACTTTGGGTGCCAGAAAAGAAATAAGAAACCCTGTTCCATCTTTATGAAACAAAACACAATGTGTCGCAAGTATCTTGACAAAATCTAAATGGAAGTGTCTGCAAGGGACGAAAACTGGAAGGAGAGTCTGTGGCTGAGGCTTGAACAACTTAGTTTTGGATCAACACAGCCAGATGGACGGAGTCATTGGTGACACTTTGGCACATGGCCTTAAATCAAGGAGAAGAGGAGCAAAGGACAGAGTTGATAACACTCAGTTTTCCCAAATTGCTCTAAAACTCTCCAACTTAAGGGTATCTGAGAGTGTGTAATAGACCTATTCAGCATTTATGAGTTAAAACCCTTCTGTCCCATTGCAAATTTGATAAACTTATGTTGAGACCCTGCAGGTGAAGAGAGGAATTTATCAAAACAGCAGATGTTACTGACACAGATTGCTGATATTTTTGGAAGTTTAGTGAAAGTGGAAGAAAGTGAAAGAAAGTGGAAAGTGAAATTCCATACATTTAGAATTCCATACATTCATATTAGGATTTAAATGTTTATTTAATTGCTAAGGCGTACTCCAGAGAAAGGATTTTACAGATTATTGAAATGTTATAGTTTTATTGTTCAATCAAGAAAATCCCTATGCACTGTTTTTATTAAATGTTAGCTCATTCTTAGTACAGAACCCAGCTTTGATTGTTTATTAGGATTTGTTTTGGTAAATCTTATAGGATATGATTTGAACCTACTAACATATTAATGTGTGATGAATACCAATGTTCCAGAAGCTGATGGAATGTGTAATTGTAAGTGTGGGGTGCACTAAGATTTCATTCAAGTTACTACATTATGGAAAGTGTGTGAACTCTGAACTAAAAATTCGAATTAAAACCACTGACAAGTGAAGTGAAGAACACGGATAATTTCATTACATTTGTGGGATATATTAGGCAGGAAGTGAACTTGAAGTTGTTCTTGAAGTTACTGTGTTAGAAGCAGAAAAAATGGGCAAACGTAAGGATCTTAAGATACGATAAGATAAACCTTTATTAGTCACACAAGTGGGAAATTTGCATTGTCACAGCAGAAAGTGGACACAAACAAAGAGCAGCAAAAAAACCCCAATAGAATAGATTAGAATAGATTAGACAAGGGCTGAAGGTTGAAGGTTCTCAGATCTGACGAATCACCTTTTCTCTCACATTGTGTGAATGGCCAGGTGCATGTGATTTGCTTACCTGGGGAAGTGATGGCACCAGGATGCATTATGAGATAAAGCCAAGCCAGTGGATGTAGTGTAATTCCCTTGTTTTTTAAATGTAAACATAATATAGATGCAATCACCCAAAAATCTATAAAATGTTGTTGTCATCAGCAAACCCAGAACTTCACTATGACATTTCTTGCCAATATCAGAATATCTTCCATAAATGAAATGAGGTGACATGACAGAAGTTAGACACTTGCACCATCTCTTGTCTAATACTTGGTTAGGCATTGCCTTGCCTTAGTAACAGCATCTATCTTGTTAGGCAAAGATCTCTTGAGATTCAGTTTCACACTTTTCATTACTTTGAGCCTTAACAGAATACATATGACTTGTTCAGTACACATGAAACACCAGGACATTTTAACTGACCTTCTTGAATTTAAGCAATTTATTCCAAGATCAATAAAGTTTCTGATTCTGATTGTGAAATCAGCAAACCTCAATGCTGATTGTCAAAGGTGACTGCAAGTGAAATGCTGAAATATGTACATGAACTCGAACTGAAATGTGCACACAATTCATGGAAGAAAAGGGCAGGAACTCAAGAAGCTGATGTACTCCTCAGCTAACATGATTTGTGCTCTTTGTGAGGCAAAGGGGAGACATTAATTAATCATTCCTAATCAAGAATTAGGAACAGTCTTGAGGCACACAAATGGATGTAGTGGTTTTTAATACGTTTTGGGACTTCTGAAAAGGAAAAAAAATTATTTCCATTACAGAACATTATGCACAAACTAAAATATGGCATACATTAAGCCAATATATCCAAATAGATAGTCTGTACTCTGTCATGTCCCTATGTCTAGCTCTCTTCTTGAATTGTACTCTATAATATATATATGAGAGTGTACCACATCATCTTAAAAATTAATATTTAAATTTAAACAGACGGGCAAGGCATCTCTTATGACCCTACTCAGGTCCGTCTTTTAGAATTCATGGATTCAGTTTATTGATCTAATAAATCTCATGTTGACGTTGATTCTCTATTAACAGCTTTCTATTTGTCTTATAATAAACCACACTCCATTTTCACTCCTATGATTCTCTGTTAAAGACAAGAGATGTTAAAAATATATCATATATACCTATAACACAATATAAACACTAACTGTTTTATACATTGACTACTTTCACTTTTGTGGTAATTCCAAACTTGAACATTTTAGCTGTTTTATTCATTTACAGTAAATGACTCTTGCAGCCCAACTGCAGTTAACTTAGGAAAAAACTGGACTAGTGTGATTGCTTTGTAGTGGGCTTGAGTATGGTTGTGTAAACATCACATTGGTCTTCAGTAGAGGTGCAATATAAATGAAAATGTACAGGAACTACTTGATATAACACACAGGAACTCTGACATATTTGATACAATTTGTGCTTCATGCTTGTGGATACCCATGAACCTCAAGCATGTTGTGAATGTCAGGTTCAGTGCGTGAAGGTATGGGTGCACTTTGTAAATCTCGCAGTCCCCTGGACAAATAGGATAAAAGCACTGAGTGTGGTGTCATTACATAGCCAGCATTACATGCTATGTACTCTGCGGGGGAGTGGGGGGAGCACAGTTGTGTTTGGGTGTGATACAAGACAACCTGGGCACGCCCCAAGAGATTTTTGGCCTAAAAGTCTAAAATTTATGTTGAGATACTTTAAGAATCTAAAGGAACTCTGAGAATATAAATTATGAAAGTAACAATTTTTCGTAACAATTTTGGATTACATTTGCATTCATACTCTAGTTTAAAGTTATAAGATGTGGACCATTACTCATCATCTTCCATGCCAAGTGTCACGGCCTGGTCAGTGGTGGGGGTTAGCCACTGCTTTTGTGTTGGGGTTTTGATGTTGAGTTTTTTCTGTGTTCTGTTCAGGTTCTGGGTCCTTTATTTTGAGATGCTTGTGTGTTTTTTCTGCTTGTGTCACGGG
>JBBPDB010000007.1:14385133-14395980 GCA_037974465.1 Brachypetersius altus | reverse complement strand
CCACCACTGGGTCCCTGAGCAAGACCCTTAACCCCAAGTTGCTCCAGGGAGACTGTCCCCTGTAGTTAGGGAATGGAGGTCGCTCTGGATAAAAGCATCTGATAAATACTGTAAATGTAAATTACACTTAATGACATTTAAAATGTAAAACATTGGTGAATATTAGGATTGTTCTGGATAGAGACCTGTATTGACTGAATAATGCCAACTTGGCATGGGATTGAGCAGTTGTCAGGAAAGACAACTTTAAGTTTTTAAAATATGGACTTTACAGTGAGTGTTTAAATAAATAACAATCAGCACTAAGGATTTACTGTTTGTGCGTAATTTCAACAAAAATGATAGAACCATGATAGTCCATGAAATGCCACTGAATATTCAAATATCATCATAATTAAGATTTTAAAGGCATCTTTATGGGGTCCTGATCAGGATAATCAATGAACATGTTTGTCTAAGACTTACACCACATCTTCCCATTCCATAGTTCTCAAACAAACAGACGCACCTCTGTGCAGTATCTGATTTAGGCTCACGTATCCAGAAGTAGCTGCGCCTCTATCTAATCCAATAATAATGCCATCTTGGCTTAGTTTGTAGAATTTCATGGGACATATTTCAAGATCCACCCCCAGAGACACTTTTATAACTCTGTGGTGTAATACGGGGCCTGCATTTGCATAATGAAGTCCTCTGTTTATTACAAACTTGCGCATTCATTTCACCGAGGATCATTAAACAAGCACAAAGTAGTGAAGAACATGAAAGCTGTGGCACAGAATAGCGAATTAAAATGCAAATGTGACTTAATCATGATCCGTGGCTCTCCATGGTCCAGCATAGCATAAGCCAAGCAGGTAATGCAGGCCTTAGGTTTGGCTTTACACGATGGTGCTAGTCTGCACGATGCACGGAGAGGGAATTTGGCAAAGCAGCATACCTGTGAGATGCAGATGGCAACACTTATTATTGTGCTGTTGGCGGGGGCTCTTGTGTAGTGTAGCGGTGCTCTGGGAAACGCAAATGCAGGAAATGAAGGCGGTTGAGAGTAAACACATCAGTCTGATGCAGCCACGTGTTCCGAGAGGGGTTTGAAACCTATGAAGTACTATACTGATCCCAAATACGAACAGAGAAAATGTCAGATCACCAGCTGCTTGAGCATGCATTCAGAATACAATATCCTAAGATGCTAATCCTTTGTTTACGATGTGGAGATCAGCTGAAAATAATATCCCACTGGCCCTACAGGAATACATAGAAATACATTACTGCTTTCAAATAAATGGTGGAAATGCATAGTGGAGTTTGCTATGATAGGAGTTAAAAATTAAAGTTAAAAGAAGTTTCTCTTTCTCTCACTCCCACTCTCTCTCTCTCTCTCTCTCTCTCTCTCTCTCTCTCACACACACACACACACATACACACACACACACACGCTCTTTTCATCATTATATAAATACATGCAGCAGTACAGTTCTACCACAACGAGTGCTCATTTGAGTTTCAACAACTAAACAAAGGATCTCAGATGAGAGCAGAATCAGTGCAGACAGATGCTGACTCAGGTGGCAGGGAGGACAATGCAATAGTCAACTTAAAAATGGCAATTACATTAGAGTCCTCTGAAGAATACTTGCAATTATTCTCCTGGATGTGTTGTTCCTGGGCAAGGAGCCATAACCGTTATTGCAATGTGGAGGAGACATGTGTTCACGAAAACGTCTTGTGACTCATCACACGAGTAGACTGATAGCACCTGTTCAAAAGTGGCAGAAAAATGATTATCCTTTGTTGAACTACTGCTGAACGTTGTTGCATTTTTGAACTATTGTCCTCTGTACTGGACCTCGCCAACACGCTGAAATCATATTTTACACAAAGGGGCATGTCATGACCTTTTGTCTCTGCACAGAGCAAACTAATCACACATGCTTTTCCTATTTGTACAATCTGTCACCTGCAATTATATCTAAACCCATATTCAGAAGTTTCAGAAGTACAGCCACAACATTAATTATTTTGTTAAAGTGAACAACATTGATCATCTTGTTAAAATGGCACCTGTCAAGTGTTGGGGTGTATTAGACAGCAAGTGTATAGAAGATGATGTGTTTTTTGGAGTTGGAATCATAATAATGGGCAAGAGTAAGGATCTTGGTGACCCTAAAAAAGACCAGAAACAACACATCTTGTAGGGTGTTCCTGGTTTTCAGTGGTTAGTACCTACCAAAATCAGTGAACCTCCAACAGGGGCATGGGTACCTGAGACGCGCTGATGTGGGTGGGGAGCGAAGCTAGCCCATCTGGCCTGATCTCATAGAACAGCTACAGAAACTGTTGAAAAGGTAAATGCTAGCTATGATAGAAAGGTTTTAGAATACATACTGCATTGTAGATTGCTGCGCCACTGCAGATTGGTCAGAATGCTAAGAAAAAGATAAATAAATGCTAGCCCTTTCACCTCCTTTCAGTGTAAAAGAAACTCAGGTTCCTTTAACAAAAAGTATGTTTTGAATGAATATAACTGTGTCTTCTTGTCACAACACCTCAGTCACTCCTTAGTGAACCATAAAATAAATGGGGATATGGATGCTATAAATTGTGAAAAAAGTGAGGATATATAATACTCATTCATATATTTTATCTATCCAGTTGATCTAATACGATATTTTTGTTACTACATGTGTTCTGGGATTGTAGCGGGAGGCAGTGTCTATTATATGTCGCAACACCTGCGTTGATTTATACAGGTGTGTGTTGTTTGTGTGTGTGTGTGTGTGTGTGTGTGGTTTGAGGTAGCATTGGCTACGCTCCTTAGGGAGGGTCAAGACGAGATGTTGAGTTGTTGTTCTTATCTCCCTGTAGGGGCCAAAGCCAATCCTAAGGGACCCCATTCATCCCTGTCCTCTATATTTTATGAGCTGGGGAAACTACCTAAAGCATTTCTCATTTCCTGTGACGAGTCTGGGCTAAAGCTACACTGGAATAATGAAAGGGAAATTGTGCTGACCAGGAGCGGCCGCACTGCTGAAATACGGAGTTCAGGGAAATAACACTGGGCTTTATTAGGTCCATCCCAGGAGGAGGACAATGTTGTACATTATAGTAAGGAATCGATCTGGGATATCCTGTTGCCCCAGCAAAATGGCAGACATGTCAACCAGTCAATGTTTCTGATTGATAAAGAGGGTAAAATCTGCTCAGCCCTGTTTGCCTTATGTTCCATTTCAGCAGAAATCTATACCACTGGCTATTCAGAAGAGTGATATTATGCTGCAGACAAAATCTCAAACATATTTTTATCCCAAGCATATCATATCTAGGCACTGAAATATGTATTCAAAGCAGGACTATGTCCATCCATAGACTGTTCAATTTACCTGCTCTACAAATAGGTACACTCAATGATTAACCTGTCCTGCATTATTACTGCGGTTAGATTCTAACTAATATATCAATAACACATAAGAAGATGATTTCTGCAACCCAGAAATACATCAGTCCTATATATAAACCAAACCCACTGATGAGAATAGCTGTATATTTTTTATATTCAATGTCTTTAAAGCTTTTCAAACTGTAAATCCATGCTGAGCTGGAAAAGTTGTGAAATAATGTAGTGTTCAGTTGTTCCAATTAGAGTAAAACACAAGCATGTGAACTCTAGAAAAGTTCTCTTTAGCAGAATCAGTAAAACAAGAACATATTTAGAAACTGGAAAACTCTAATCTACTTTAATATCAGGTCTCTAAAAGATGTCAAAATATATTTGAAAGCTACAAATCGCCCTTATTTTGACATTGTCTTTTAGAGACCTACTCATTTTAATCCCAAAGCACATGGGTGTCTGCTACACCAGTATCATCTCTCTAACCCCACTATCATTCTTCTGTCCTACCACAGAAACCCCTTTTGTTATTCCTTGCTTTTCTTAGGTCAAACTTGGTATCCAGATTATACTGTTGGACTAAAGCATATAACTCATATAACTAACATTCATTTAGTAAACCATGCTATCTTTGCTTTCATCCCTCCACATCCCACAACTACTGCTTTCACTGTGCATCAGAGCGACAAGAAGGAGCACACTTTATAGAAAGACTGAACCATACCACAGGCCTGCATTTCATACAGAGAGCTCTCTTCTATATAACCTTCCTATCCTTTTTTCAGTAAACCTCAGTGATTTCACTACTCCTTGAATTATGAAACTACATTCAATACATTTTATTGAATGAATCAACTTTTGACCTAAAGTTCCTGCTTGCTTTTTTTGTATACAATGATTTTGAAACACTGGGGCACCAGGATGCACTAGGGTAGGATTGCAGGCTTCGAAAGGTAGTGTAATTTGGGCAATATTCTGATGTAAAGCTTTGGGTCTTGGCATTCATGTCGATGTTACTTTTACACATACCACCCACCTAAACACAGTTGCAGAGCAAGTACATCCCTTCATGGAAACAAAGTACCCTAAAGGCATTGGTCTATTTTAGCAGCATAAGGTGTTTTGCCACATGCAAAAATGTTCAGGTATAATTTGAGGAATGTGATAAAGAGTACTGTGATAGAGCATCTGTGGGGTGTGTTGGACAAACCAGCCAGATCCATGAAGGACCTGCCTTGCAGAGCTTAAAGGATCTGCAGCTAATGTCTTGGTGCCAGATACCAAAGCACACCTTCAGGAATCTTTTGCAGATGGTGTCTCAATGGGTCAAGGTTGTTTTCGCTGGAGATCTACACTATATTTGGCAGGTGGTATTATTACTGATTGGCATGTGACTGTATGTGCTCCAGATGAATGTAACCATTTAACATTCTCACATGAAATTCATGATGTGTGAGTGTATTTGAGCTTATTTTTTTTGTGTGCATTAAACACACGTGTAGCTGATCTTTAGAAAAGGCTTCAAAGCTGTACTCCACCTCTTAGACTCTCAGTGCTCCATAGGCTCGTGCACCCTCTGGATTTCACCCCACTTTCTTTATTATCTCTTCACTCAACTCCATCCTCTTTTCTTTCCTCTCCCACCTCTATCTCTCTCCCTGCAGCTCAGCTTAAGCTTGTTGAAGCAATAATACAGACAACACAAAAAAAACTGAAATGCAGAGTGCTGCCAAGACTGGTGCCCACACAAAGGACAATGTCTTGTGCATTGCCAGCGCCATGCTCACTGAAGTACTCAGCCAATACACTGTTGACAGTAGACACTGTTGAGCATCGTGAATAAGTGGGTGGTACTCATGGTGAAATGAATGTTTCACCTCTATTAAACTATGAGAGGAAAAATCAAATTGGCATTTAGCACAATGAAGTGGCTGACAGGCAATGCAAGCTAACAGGTGAAATAAACTGTCTCTTCTGCACTGGGGCTGTTACTCTTTAATGGCACTGTATGCCACAACATAAAATTCTGTGTAGAACATGTTTTTATGCGCCTCCTGATTTAGAGGAAGTCATAAGCTACGAGTACGTGACCAAGCATAAGGGGGAAAACATAAGTTGTAACATGGATCATTTGAGAGGAAAATGGGAAATGGCTCCTGCCTCAAGCTTTCCTTCTCATTCTCTCTGCTGTGTCACTTTCAGTTGTTCTCTCTGATGCTGCATGCTGCTGTTTTCCAAGCCTGAGTGAACATGTGAATACAGATATATGAGTGTTTATGAACTGATAAATGAACAGATTGAATTCAGCTTAAGGCTTGCCATAATGAGCAGGGTTCAAGTATTCCACTCTACTGGCCTAGAGCTAAATTGCCATGTTTTTTGTGGGATTGCAGTGTTGTGCACTCAAAAAGTTCTGAACCAGTAAAGTCATTGTCATGATTTGGCTGTCTAGATTTATGACCCATTCTTTAAAACTCCTTCCTTTACTTTAAACTAAATTATTGATGAGAAATGTGTGTGTATGTGTGAGTGTATTTGTGTACTGTAGCTGATCCATCCTAAAGGCTGTGCTACATGTACTAGACTCTCTTAATGGTAGTGGTGTTCCGTTAGCTTGTTTGTGCATTTAGAATCTGCGCAAGTTTATAATTTATTTCTGTTTATTCCAGCGCATAAGAAGTTTTGCCTCTCATTTTATGTGAGCAACAAATCTTTCTTTTTTATATAAACTTGGTGGAGTGTTTTGGGTCAGCTTTAGGAAGCCTGTTTTGTAAATGTAGCAGCTATTTTCTTTTCATAGCTGGCACTCACTGTTTTTTTCTTGTGTTTTATTACTCATATTCTAAAGACATACATAAAAGACAAAAGCTTCCCAGTGCCAATGGGTCACTGGCTGTGACTGAATGATAGGCGAGTGAATACTAATTTGCTTTGTCTGTGTGCAAACGCTTGTGTGAAACAATAATGACTAATAACAATGTCCTATTTTGATGTTTTGAAGGAAAATGACCTTATAGGATATGAAGAGAAATGTAAAGAGAATTTAAAGAGAACATTAATTTTCTAAGTGTTCCTTGACGACTGAGCAAAAATAATTTTGACTTCTTTAGCGGAAGGTTATGGAGGGAGCTGTTTGTGATCTATTCTGTACTTAAAATTGAATAGTGAAACACACACACACCCACCCACACCCACACCCACACACCCACACAGGCTCACACAATGTAATGTGGTAAATTAAGTCTGTGAAATTCAATTAAATTAGTTTTGAGAACTCTTTGTGGGAGCATTTCAAGCCTGATTGGCTGAGAACAGAGCACAGGCAAAGGGTGAAAAACTAACCTATTCTAACAGGAATGATGCAATCACATCTCAAACCCAACCCAATTGCTCAAGATGCGCTTCTTATTCTCAGGCCCTTTTGTCATCATGGTGAATAAATGGATCTTCTGTATCACTGCTAAACTGAAAGTGGTCTTCTTGAACACCTCACAGCACCTCAACTTTAGCTCATTATCTGGCACATTGCAAAAGGACTGCAATTTGTGCAAATACATGAGCACATATTTGTTACGTCCACATAGTTATTTCTGCATCATATGCATATTTTATGTAGATTGCAATGGTTCCTGTCTGTTCAAGCATTCCACTTTTGAATTTTTGTCAAAATACTTTAAATGACTGTGGCAATTCTGCCTCAGACAATGGCCTACTTTGTCTTACATTAACGATAATGGTGTATTTTGTAGCAGTCATCTATTCATCTTCAAAATGCAAATGCTCCAAAATTTTGGATGAGGGTGCAGGCAATCAATTCTCCTGGATTTTAGGCTTTAGCCCTTCAGACCGTCAAAGCTGCATGCCTTTCAGCAGGGGGAGCAAGTGAGCCAGAAATGATAGTACGGTTTATGTTTCACCACATAAGAGATTTTAGAAATTCAGGAGAGAAGGAATTCTGCTGCATTTCCCCCCGGGGCTCGTGTAAAAGATCTCTATACCCGTCAGACAAGAACCATTTTTGCCTCTCTGCTGCTGCTGGTGCACTTTTAAAGGCCATGGTCAAGTGTCACATGGGCATCCACAAAATCTGCAATAAGTTTATGACAACAGAGTCCTGGTGCCTTGCTATTTCTGCTACACCGAGCACAGAAACCATCCTCGTTTCTGCAAGTGCCTAGAATAACAGACCATTTGCTGAGTGATGACAGGTGACACACTTAGCTTTGCACCTTTTCTTATAAATATGAGCCATGTTCAACTATATTTTTACATTTCCAAGTGAGACTGAGTGCAAAACATTTTTCTTGACCACATTTCAGTGCTATTTCCATAAACAGGACAGTTTCACAGCATAACAATGTGTGAATGTTCACTGTTTCAGGCTTTTACAATATCAAGTATGTGTCAGAGTCAAACATGAACATTACACAGCGGCTTAATGAAGATGTGAATACAAAGTAAACAGTCCTTTCCAGCGCACACCTTTTTTTTTGTCAGAAATGTTTTTATTGATCAATGAGACAAAACATTGAATAGTTACAGTGTACATATCATCTTTAAACATATTTATGTTACAATCACTGAACATTAACCAGTTATTCATTTTCTTATTTTAGTATCAAAAACAGAACCCAGACCCCAAACCCAAGAATTTCTTGGTAGGTAATAGAAATTTAGGGAATATACACAAGGAAAAAAATTGTCCTGTCCACTTTACCCCCCATCAGAGGGAGATAATGGCCTAATTGGAAGACTGAAAGCTGTCATAGTATTATAGGAAAGGGTCCCACAAGTTCTTGCTTGACTTATTGAGGGAGTAACACATTTTTTCCAGACTTAAGGTTGAGACCACATCTCTCAGCCATTGCAATGCAGTGGGTGGGTCACTACCCTTCCATCTCAGAAGCACTGCCTGCCTAGCCAAAAGTGAGGAGAAGGATAGGGCCTGACGCTGAATTGATGACAAATGGGCCGTATCTTCTTCAACAACGCCAAAAAGAGCAATCAAGGGGTCTGGCTGTATGCCCTATTTGAAGATTAATGTATGGAAAACGTCTCTCCAGTATTGTTCAATATGTAAACAAGATCAACATGAGGATATGTCTGGATAGATACGTGATAGTTTAACTTTGCACATATGGATTTGATGCACCACCTTAAACTGTAATAAACAATGAAAGGCACAGAGAGATGTAGTGTCAGTAGTTTTAAAGATTAATTTCCACATTTCCTCATTGAATTAAAGGTTTAGGTCTTGTTCCCAAAGAGGGGTATTTTAATCCAGTTAGTGTATTATAAATTATCAATATTAAACCTTTATGCATCGGGTGTAGCCTGAGTAATGAGTCTATAACAGTAGGCTCTGGCATGTCCAGGAAATTAGTTATTAGCATACACAATTTTAAACTATTTTAGCAATTATACAACAATTGTAAATACACTCAGGTGTGAGTTTAATAGGTACATAGTAGGTATATTAGGTATAGCTGTTATGTAGGTGGATGTCCCGGGTTCACAGTTAAATACTACAGTCCATCTCAAGTCAAGTAGCTTTTTATTGCCAATTCTACAACAAACACACAGTACATAGTAAAAACAAAACAACGTTCCTCCAGAACCATGGTGCAACTCAAGAGCAGAACAGAACACAAGACCACATGTGCAGACAGGACAAAGAGCTAGAAAAAGAACACAAGAGCAACAATACAATTAAACGAGACAAAACGTTCAGTGCATTTGACAATGGCTGCATTGAGGATAAATACAGTTTTTTGACTGGTGCCATATTCTAGCAGCAGGGATGGGCAAAGGTGCAGAACAGAGTTTACATATGCAGAAAAATGCAGAACAGCATTAAATATGGTTGTGCAATTTTAGAACAGCAACATGAGTCTTGTGTTTTATACAGAATGTGCAGTATAAAAAGAATATTTTAACATCCACTGCTATATACTGCTATAAGTGACCCTGTGTTGCTCCCTTTCTGTTTGTGTTTCTGATCAGTGAAAAGAGAGCACCTTGGGACTGAATAGATTTGTTTAAGTGGTGAGCTATTCTTAATTCAGCTCTGATACTAACCTTGTTGTGTTAGACATCAGTGCCACGTATGTTATCACTAGGCTTTGTGCCAGATGTATTCTACATGCGTCTGTTGTGCACATCTGTTGTGTGCAGATCTCAAATCCACGACCTCCTGCATCAGGACCAAAAACTCTACCAAGTGACCTGCAGACAGCGCTGGGTTTAGGCCAGGCTGTAATAGGGCCGTTATCTGTGGCGGGAATCACCCAGCAGAAGCGTGACTGAGAACAGTGTGCAAGTCGCATTGGTTCTACGCTGGCTTTACTCACCTCTCTTTTGCCTGCAGCTACTCCTGGGGCTGAGAGGCACTGGTACATGCTGATCCAGGTGACGGGCACTGATGTAATGGATGCTTTCGCCGAAGGGGGCCTAAACCAGCAAGATGCCAAATTATATCCAAATACTTTAGAGAGACCCCCTACAGGCTGTCCTTAAGGCAACATGAAAGAGTAATCCTGGTCTTTTGCTACAAAAAGAGCTTCCATTATATGTATGTTCTGACTTTTTGATTAGTTTGCTTTGCTATTATCCACATTTCGTATGTGTCTTCAGAACTTCATAACTACTGCGGTCCAGGCATGACGATCACACTGAGGGCAATAGAGCCCATGATGACCCTGCAAAATCTTCACTAGAGCCCTTATTTCTTTGCTTATACAATTTTACACCATTTTCACACTCATGAATTACTTCTGTAACTTAATAACATATCTCACCCATTAGTATTTTCTTGGTTGAAGTAAGAGTGCCAAAGCAGAAGTAAATTAAAATGTGTTTTTTTACATTGTATAGTACTTTGTTGAGATATGGGACACTGGGACCCGTAAGCTCATACTTTTACCACTCGATAATAGACTTATATATAGAATACAATAATCTGACACAGAAGTTCAAATAAATATAAAACTATTAATATAAAGAGCTGTATGGCAATCATTCTAGACTGTATTGACTTCAAGTACAATCATATTTATTCTTATCAAGTTTTTACGTGTAAACCAGCACCAAAGACAAATACTGAATATGCTGTAGATATGTTTCAGCAGAATCACTGCCGACTCATAATTCTAAGTAAGACTGGGCTTTGTTGCTCACCGCAGAGACAATCTGTGAGCAGGGGAACAACACACGGGAGTGAAGGCATTAGAAAACTTTCCACCCTGAAAACCAAAGATAAATATTAGATTCACATTAAGAGTAGCAAAAGCTTTCCTTTGATTTTTCAACATCAGCTTATGCAATCCTGTCTAAATGTCAGGAGAAATGTTTTCATTACATGAAACAGCTAATGCTCCTTTAAAATGAGAGAGAGAGAGAGAGAGAGAGAGAGAGAGAGAGAGAGAGAGAGAGAGAGAGAGAGAGAGAGAGAGAGAGA